>CM029121.1:1234828-1289828 GCA_016859345.1 Istiophorus platypterus
CTGTCTGTCATCCATCCATCCATCCATCCATCCATCCATCCATCCACTGAACTCAGCATAGGTGTAGTCTCTCCGGTGAATGCATAGGTGGGCACAGCAACACTCTGTTAGTCAGGCTGATGAGATGTCTGAGATGACAGATACCCCCTTGGCAATTTCCATGTATCTGAAGCTCCAGTGTCTGGATTAAAAAGTAAAATATTTGTAGTGGAGGAGAAAGATAAAGTAGCAGTAAATAGAAATACTCAAGTACGAGTACAAGTGCCTCAAAGTTGTAGACAAGTACAGTACTTGAGTAAAACTTACAGACAGGTGACAAATTAAAAGAAAACCAACATGAAGTTTCTTAGTGAAGTGCTTGGACACCACAAGCTGCTAGAACAGCTTAATGGCTCCTTGGCATTGATTCTCCAAGTCTCTGAAATCTAGTGGAAGGATAAACACCTTTCTTCTGAAAGATATTCCCTCATCGGGTGTTTGGATGATTGTGGTTGAGAGCGCTTTCTAACACTTCAGTCCAAAAGGTGTTCAATTAGGTTGAGATCTGGTGACTGGGCCACAGCATGTGAGTCACATCATTTTCATACTTATCAAACCATTCAGTGACCCCTTGTACCCTATGGATAGAGGTATTGTCATCCTGTTTCGCTTCTCATTTTTTTTTTAGGAATTTTCTTTGTTTCTTACCTGCCTGTATTTTCCACCACTGCATACCGTATCTTGGCTCCATTGAAATGAATCTCTAGAACCCCCTAATACCTGTAAATTGACATTACATTAATACAAATTTAATGGATCCAATGTGAGGAAAAAATATAATGAGTATTTTCCTACTGTTAGAGCCTTACTAGAAATAAAACAAGCATCAGAGCCTAAAGTCATGCTAGTGGCTCTGTGAAGATGTACTTGGGCACAGAGGTGCTTTGAGCTAAATGCTAACATTACCATATTATTATGGTCTCAGTGATAATCCTCACATCCTGATGTTTTGACCATGTTTACCTTCTTAGTTTAGCATTTTATCATGCTAATATTTGGTTACTAGTTAAATAACATAAATTGCAGCTGAGGCTGAAGGGGAAGGTTTACAGGTCAGATGAGCAGCACCTAAAATATATCATGGGGTCATAAAATTGAGATGATGTAACTTTTTAAAGAAAAAAATAACATCATCCACTTACAATGAATAAATGAAATAAAAAAACAGATGTGGAATATATTATCAATAGAACACAACCTTGCCATATTGAATACACTCAGAGGTTTTGCTCATACAGCCTTACTGGGCCTGGTATATGGTATGGACTGTAGCACATGGTTGCTAAAATTAGCTAGTTTTTGCCAACTTCAGAGAGATATTTTAATGTTGTGTCATATATTGAATAAGAAGAAAATTTATGTGAAAGGTTTTAACTTTTTCCCCATCTGATAAGAGCTCATTCTCTGGGAAGCAGGAATGTTCTCAGTTATTGGTGAGTTTGAGTTTCATATAATGTTCGCAAGAGATAGCAGCTTCGGTCAAAAATCGATATTATCCCTTAAAAACCCACATTAATCTAACCACTGTTGCACATATCGGTCTAAATTGCTGTTCTGAAGGCCTTTCTAGTCCCCAAGGGAATATTCTCATCTACCTTTCCTCTTCTGAATCCTCTCTTGTCCAGGATCAGAGGAAGGAGCAGAGCTGGCAAAGCAGGCCCTGCTGAAGGCTGTGGGGAAGGTGACTGACATTATTTCCTCTTTGGGCTTCAGCTGGTGGCAGGGAGGACCCCCACACACCCAGTCCCTCAAAGACCTACACTGGGTGAGCACACACACACACAGGCACGCACGCACGCACGCACACACACACACACACACACACACACACACACACACACAATCCAGACAGAAGCTTGACCAATATGCGAGACTGCCAGTGGTTTTGATTAAGTTTTGAACTTTCTTTGTATTTATGTAAGCATGTTTATGTTTTATTATTCTCAATACTTATATTGGTTTCAGTCATGGCACTTGTAGAGTAGTCTTAGCAGTAGTTATGGTACGCATATCTATTTTTTACTGTTTTTTAACAAAGAATTCTCCTGTTATAATCATGCTCAATATTGTTATTATTGTTTCCTCCTTTACAAGAATGAAATTCTGATTCTGGTCTGACTGTTTTCCAATATTCTCTCACTTCAACTCTCCAGGTAATCGAGACATTACTTTTTAGCACATTTGTGTCATGGAAGGCCTTCTTCCCATTGGTGAGGGACGACTCCAACTGTACCTACACCTTCATAACAGGTGAGTTTAGCCATTTATTTCTGCTAGTAGCACAGCATCTGTCCAGATGTTCATCTGAGCATGTCAGAAACACTGAGAGAACTGTACTGAACTGTTGTTTGGTTTTTTACACACAGAATCTGAAACAAAGGCTCATACCAAGTAAGAATCCATAATCAGTACAGTCCAGGCTTTGTTCTCAAAAATCTGACACAAAATATTGAAGCCAGGAAACCAAAACCATGAGCTGAAAGAGACTAGATGAAATTTTTATTATTTTAAATATATTTTTTATTTTAAAGCTATTGATTAGTGCAGCTGTAGCATACAAATTTAGCACATTAAAGTCAACATGAACATAAATTTCAGTCATTTTAAACCGTTTCTCAGATTTAAAAAAAATCAAAAAGAAAAAAAGCAATCCGTGAGTTTAAAAAAATGAATGCTGTTTTATATAGTGCATTCAGAAAGTAATCAAACCACTTCCCCTTTTTCACATTTTATGTGTTTGCCTTGTGCTAAAATCCTTTAAATGAATTTTACCCCTCATCATCAAAGCAGAATCTCAGTATTTTTTGCAAATTATTACAAAGGAAAAAACTGAAATATCACAATGACAAGCTTTGCCCACTTGGATTTGGGGATTTTCTATTATTCTTCTCTGCAGATCTTCTCAAGCTCTGTCAGGTTTGATGTGGACCGTCAGTGAACAGTCATTTTCAGGTCTCTGCAGAGATGTTTGATTCAGTTCAAATCAGGGTTCTGGCTGGGCCACTAAAGGACATTCACAGAGTTATTCCTAAGCCACTCCTGTGTTGTCTTGGCTGTGGGATTAGGGTCATTGCCCTTTGGAAAGTGAACCTCCAGCCCAGTCTGAGGTCCTGAGTGCTCTGGTCCAGGTTTTCACTAAGGATATCTCTGTACTTTGCTCTGTTCGGCTTCCCTCGACCCTGAACACAGCCCGATGTTTCCACCATCATGATTCACCGCTGGGATGGTACTAGGCAGGTGAGGAGCAATGTCTGGTTTCCTCCAGATATGATGCTGAGAACTGAGGCCAAACTGTTTAAACTGTTCATGTGTCTTTCATTGTGGAGAGGCTCCGTCTGGCCAGTCAGCCAGAAAGCCCAGATCAGTGGAATGCTGCCGTGATGGTTGTACTTCTGGAAGTTTCTCTCATCTCCACACAGGATTCCTGGAGCTCAGCCAGAGTGACCTTTCTTACTGAGGTCCTTCTCCTCAAAATGCTCATTTGCCCAGGTGGTTCTAGGAAGAGTCCTGGTTGTTCCAAACTTCCACCATTTAGGAATTATGAAGGTCAATATTCTCTTTGAAACCTTCAATGCATTAGAATTTTTTTGGAGCCTTCCCCAGATCTGTGCCTCAACACAATCCTGTCTCTGAGCTCTGCAGGCAGTTCCTTCATCCTCTTGGTTTGATTTTTGCTCTGCTCTGCCTTATCAGCTGCGAGACCTTATATAGACAGGTGTGTGTTTTTCCACATCATGTCTAATCATTTAAATTTACCACAGGTGGCCTCTAATCAAGGTGTAGAAACATCTCAAAGAAGATAAAGAGAAATGGGAGACGCCTGAGCTAAATTATTAATATCACTGCAAAGGCACTTGTTAACCTATATTGCCGTGTTTATTCCACTTTCTTTTTCAATAAATTTTCATGAATTTCTAAAATTTAGTTTTTACTTTGTTATTATGGGATATTCAGTGTTGATTGATGAAGGACAAAATTAATTTAAACAACTTTAGTATGAAGCCGCAAAATGAAAAAATGTTAAAAAAGTGAAGGGGTCTGAATACTTCCTGAATGCACTGTATATTTTAATGCCTTCTGCTGCTCTGTACCACAGGAGGAGCAGGAGAAAAGTTGCTGATGCCTGGTACAGGCTTCCTGACAGTGGGAGCTGCCAGTACCTTGGCCTTCTGCCAGGTCCTACGGGAGGAGTATCCGGAGGTTCCCTGTAAACTAAACCAGGTGAGACTTAAATGGAATACACAGCAAGATGTCAATTAACAGAGCACCAAGATGATATAGGATTTCAACCTGACCTTTGTTTCATAGGCTCTGACCTGTTCCTTTAGCTCTCCCCCACTAAGCACAACATAATAAGATTTATGGTAAGATCCTGTTCTTTTTCCCACAGAGCAACCCAGATCTTTAAAGGGACATGTTGCATTAGCGCTGAAATACAACTTTAGAATTATTATTTTTTAGCATATTGCAAGTTGTAATGGAGACAACTGCTGTTGTTCAACCATTTTGGGCTAAATGTGTTCTAAACAATAAATGTTGTTAACAAGCCTGAAACTTAAGCTCACCAGTCGTAAAACAGGTTACGTGTGTTAAAAAAAAAGACACCACTTAACTTTATCATCTACCTGGTTTTCCACTCACGCTGTTTGACTTATGGTGATAGAGTGCTGTTTTTCTCACTCACATAGTTCATAGTTCATGAATGTTGTAATAACTCTTCCTTTATTAACCTCATACACACCTGAAATGTAAAGCACAGTGTTACTTGTGAGCCAATAAAGCAACTGGACCCCAGGTTTCAAAGCTGTCATGAATTGGCTTCAGGTTGAATCACTTGTGTGTTTTGTCAGTCAGTGGTAGACATTTTTTGATGCTTATTGATACGGTATGAAAACATGATTGGATTTAAATTCCAATTCTTGGTTTCTCAAGTTAATTCAGCATTGATTCTCAGTTTAAAAAAAAATTAATGATCCAGCGAATGGAAAAGGGGGCAATTTTGGGCTCTTACTTCAGTTCACTGAGAACCAAACCATTCACTTGTGTCCTTAGTCAACTAAACTGCTATATGAAATGTAATAGTTGGCAATTAAGATAACTGGTCTGAAATAAACTCACTTGCAATCAGTAAAAAAACATGGGAAAGTGTCTGAAACAGTAATTTTATACTATTTTTTATCTAACAAAAGTTTTACCGCCTTAATTTCCAGCTGTTAACTATAACCAACATAAACACACTATAGTCTTCTCTTTGTATGAGCGTAATGAAATTAAAGTCCGTCATGTCATTAGTAATGTTCCTTCTTCCGCAGTGAAGAACACCCTCTCTGCTGAACCACTAATATAAATGAACAAATTATTACTAGCAACTCTGTACAGATGTAGGACTTTTGAAAACAGACTGTGGACTTAATTATTTAATTCACTGGACACTAGTTGCCTGAAGGTTTGTGAAGTGTTGCAGTGTGTGTCTAACATTCATCTAATTTTTTTGGTGCTGGAGTTTGGTTCTCTATCCAACTAATGTTATTAACAACATGCAAATCAAATTTTTTTCATGCCTAGAAAGGTGTCAGCATGATCTTAGAAATAATTTCTGTACCCGTTTGATTAGGTGCAAAAACAATCATTAGCTACCTCCAGTGCAATGCGTTGGATGTCTAAATAATTAAAGGATAGTACATTCTGGTTTATTTCTATGTTACTTTATCACTTACAGGAGTTTTTACAACTGTAGTCGCCAAATTAATTACATACTGTAAATCTTGGAGCATACAACATTTCTTTAAAACAGCTTGACGAGGGAGGAAACACAAACAACCACAAACAGGTTTTAAAAACCATGATGTGAGCCAAAGTTATTTGGAAGAGAAAACAAAGGTGGACAGTAAAATTATTACTTTCACAGCTGACGGACCAACCTCCTGGTTGAACTTATGACATTCTGTACTCACTGTAATTCTGTACACACTGTTTTCCTGTAAATGAGGAATTATTAAGTAGAGTTCAGATGTGCTCGCATTCAGTTTGACGTCAGTAAGAAGTGGTTTAGATTGTATAAAGTGTTGGCTTGTTTTTAACCTATCTTATGGTCTGACTGCTCACGTCCTGGAAGACTTTATTGTAGTGATGTCTTTGTGCCCCCAGATCTCAGCAGTTACCTTTGTGTTGCTGTGTGTTGTGTAAACAATAAAATTGTGCTTTATTATTTATTGGTTCATCTTTGCAGGTGAAGATTGACACAGGTGTAGCCACTCCAGAGCGCATGGCACCTGGTTACCTGAACCACCTGGACCTGGGTGAAGCTGTTGCCACCCTTGTGGAGAGGCGAAACACCTCCCACACCGTCTTCACTGTCAACTGCCCTGCAGATTTAAAAACTGTCCTTCTGGAAAAGAACCTTTAGACCTGGAAACCCTTCCTCCAGCCCTACCTTGATGCTATAGGATCAAAGTTACAGTTCTTCTGCTCCTCCTCTGGCTGAACTCTCCAGAAACTTATTTTCAGTGTCTTTGGCCCATTTGTTTTCTTCTCCCACAACCCTGAACCCTGTCCTTGCTGAACTTTATGTGAATTCTATATCAATTGTTCTTTGATCGTTAGCATTTGTTTTCTCTGCATGTGCTGTTGTGTGCTGATTGTAAAACACAGACACACACAAACACAGGGTTTATAATACTCACCTTCTTGTTGTTGCCTGCTTCCATACAAATATTAACACACATTTATGTATTGATTTCTGCATTGCTGGAAGTCATGATACCCAATATAACCCAGTATTTTATAACCCAAATTAGACCTCCTAAGGCCAAACCATTTGTGAATGTGAAGACTGAGTCCCAAGGTGGAGGAATTATGTATCTACAAATCTGGATTTATAGGCATAGAGTTTTTGACAATTTTTGGTGCCATAGGTTCCCATTTTAATCCGTATTAGAAAGCACAAGGGGACGCACATGTGCACACATGTACAGAAATGACCATGCTTTATACTATTTCACTGATTGAGAGGTAACAGTAACTGCTAAGGAACATAGCAATTCACAAAAAAAAGAAAAGATGAGGAAAAGCTGTAAATAATGCAGGTTTAAAATACTTTGACAAAAATATTTCATGAGAAGGAAATAAAGGCTATAAAGGCAACATGTTGAAGACTGGAGGTAATACAAGTCTTACCCTTGGTTATCTGAAATGTTTAGGAATTTGTTTTAGTGGGGACAGACTTACAAATTCTTCAGGTGGGGATGTTTCAGACTTGAGGCTTTCTAGATTAAAGACTGAGATATGCAGGACCTCCTTTTTTGGGGACACTGATATGCTGGAGAAATTATGTGTTGTATAAACAGGAGAGGTGAATTAATGTCAATTCCTGTGATCCATTAGAGGTTCCCTATGCTTGAAACAAGCTAATACATACAATGTGTAACCACAGCTAAAAGGAATGTGTCTTTACCTGGTCCAAATGGCCACATTCAAAACCATAACAGCCTCCAGTGGCTGAATGCTCTAAATTAGGATGACTATGTACAGTCTCTCATTGAACACATTCTTGGTGCAGCTTGACTGAAGTAATTGTGGGAAGAATGAAAATTGTGATGCTGTAGTGAAAAGTTATATTCATTCATACTTTTTTCAATGCAGCACACATTTCAGACTGATTTTGACAATCTGACAAGCACGTTGTTTGAAGCAAACCGACTCCTTAAAGGTCAGGGCATGCTTGAAATCAACAAGGACTAGATCATACAACAATTTGGAAAGAGCTCAAATTCTAGCTATATTCTCACCTCCACACCTGGCTGACCCCCCCACCCAGCCACCACCACCACAGACAAATTCAAATGTCGTATAGGTGTTTGGAAGAGGGGGGTTCAGATACTATTAGAAAATCCTAACAAACACTTCATGTGACGCATACTAACTACTTGTGGGTGGAGACCAGTATAGAATAGTTAGTCACTGGCATGGTATGATGAACACATTGCGAGAACGTGCCCGATTATAGATATAAAGGATACACAGCATGGTTCTGTCCATTTTACCCCCTTTGTAAAGCTTAAGTAAAAAGAAAAGCTTAATTATGCAGTGTTTTACACTCAAAAGACAATAAATGATATGCTGTACATTACTTATCCCATGAGTCCATTTCAGTGTTTGCCAGTGTTCAGTGTTTAGAGTTTGTTTTTTTAGCATCCTTTTAGCGTGACTCTGCCCCGGCCCAATGCACTGACCCCCTATGAGTTCCTTTGTCTGCCACCCAATATTTGGGGCAGCATGTCCCTCTAACAAACTAAACAGAAGTTTGGAGGCCTCAGCAGACTGCAGTATCTGAGAGGGTATTGTAGTCTTGTCTACTGTCCTGCAGTATACTGTCTTGTTTTCTTGTATACCGCACTGTTGGTGCTATTGGTAAGTTTTCTCTGCAGCTGAATGTGGTTCCTCGATGGAGGCAGGTAGTGGTAGTGGTGGTGATAATGATTGCTTGCCAAGAGCTTCAGCCATTTTCGCGCTGACAAGAGTTTAGAATACGTAAACTTGGCAACACTACTTCTTCATCCTCTCATGTAGGACTTACAACAGACTGGACAGTCACATAAACGGAGTGATAGAAATAAAAGCAAGACAATACTTAACACAAGCATTGCTTTCCAACCTGGGAGACAGATCTTGGTGAGTAAAAGAATGAAGTTTGATGCTTAACTCAATGTTTCTTCATGAATGATATCTAAACAGCTGTTAATGCTAATGCTGGCTATGTAGCTATAGGAAAAACTTCATACAGCAACTTTTATACGTCCATGCTTCCGCAACAAGAATGTAAATTTGTCATAACAACAATGCCTGTACTAAGTATGTGGGCTATCCTAGGTTGACAAGGATAACTGGGATTGGACAAGAAAGCAGACAAGAATGGGGAGAGCAAGAGTAGTAGTAGTTTTGGTGGGCGGTTGGGGATTTGGGGGGTGGGGAATGGTAGTCAGTCACAGTTATTTGTTTTGAACTATCGGCTGACAGCTCAATTAGGCCAAATTATGATTAAACCACAAGGGAGAATCTACTGGGCCCCACGTTCTCTTCCTCCCCATCTCCTCCTCATTCTCCCTCCCTTACTCTCCCCCTGAAAAGGCTGGAAACAGTCCACACACCCACACACACAGGAACACTGTCAGTCAAAAGAAAAATGTAGGATTGGCATGGCTCTAGAGATGGCAGTGTCAGTTGGTCTGTTTGTCCACCACTGCAGTCCAGACTGAAATATCTCAACTACCATGTAAACTTTAATGTGATCTGTGACATTTCTCCTAGTGCCACCATGAGCTTGACATTTTCATTTTTTAAAGAAATGTTTCCATAATTATTGAATAGATTGTCAAGAAATTTGAAACAGGTGTCCATAGATAAATCACCATGACTTTGGTATTTCCCTGACTTCTCTTGCAGCACAGCCAACAAATCAAAATATTCACCTGTCCAGTGAAATATCTCAACATTAACAGGATGGATTGCCACAAAATTTTATGCAAACAATTATTGTTCCCAGTCAATGTATCCTTCTAATTGTGGTGATCCCCTGACTTTTCTGTAGATTGATATTTATGATTTTGAGTAAAATGTATTGACAACTATTAATGATGCCAACAAGATGAACTGCAATCACTTTAATTACCTTCTGACGTTTTTTCTATCACCATCATCAAGTCAAAATTTAAGTTGTCCAGCACTTTGATGTATGTCCAAATATCTGCAAAACCAATGGCATTTGCATCAGCGTCAGCAGTACTGTGTATTTTGTGTGTTATACTGATTAGCAAAAGTAAGCATGATTTTACTCACTGCTAAGATATTGAGCATGATAAATATTAACAAGAGCATGTTAGCTTTGTCATTGTGGTTATGATGCTGATCTTAAGACAAAAGCAAAGCAGTGCATCAGTAGTAGGGCCTCATTTTTTTTTTTTTTTTGCTGAGAGGGAGGCATTCTACCAAATATGATGTCTACAGTTCATTTTGGATAGACCCCTTTTTTAATTTTAGAAATGAGAATATAGGGAGGAAAACAAAGGTAATATAAAGCACTTGGGTCATCGGTATCCCAAGGGTTATTAGGGTAATTGCACATCATAGCTCTGAGTGAAAACATGTGTGAAAGTGATTGACTATTAAGTAGATGGGTAGATGTAAAGGAATGGAGCAATCTGTTGATGGTCCTTGCCTTGTACCTTATGATACAACACATTACAATCAGAAAACAGAAACAAAGGCAATGAGGGAGGCACAACAGCTCAACACTTGAGAGATGGATGCCAAAATGCTCCTCTGCTTTTGATTAAAAATTGGAGTGGCTGAGACGAGATGGATTAAACTTTCGAGCCAGACGGAAAAAGAAGCCATGAACTTGGTGCTCTGGCTTTCATGAGAGAGGAGCAAGACCACTGTAAAGCAGTGATGAAGCTGTCAGCTTCTTAAAAACTAATGCGCCACACATTGACTTACCAGATGACGCCACAAGATGCAGTCTGACAAGCTGACTGACAGACTGACTGGTAGTTTAGAGACGCAGGGCAGCTATAAAGGTAGGAGATTTTGTGTGTGTGTGTGTGTGTGTGTGTGTGTGTGGTCCCTAGTGGCATATTGTCTTTCTCTGGCCGTCACTAGTGTTGTCACTAAGATTCTCAGACTTGTGAAAAGAGGGAACAGAGTGGTGACTTGCCTTCAAAAGCATCTATTTGATAACAGCTGCCTTCATGCTTGTTGCTTTGGAAAGCAGAGGCAGTCAGCGGCTTATGTCATATCAGCAGCCAGCTCTGAGGTCAGGGTGGTTCTGAGTCAGAACTCTCAAGTCACGCTATCTCCGCCAGGGTGTGTCCCATCACTCTAAAAGGACACACAATCGCTGACAATGCAGTAAAACTAGTGAACACAGACGTATACCAGTGTGTCCCAGAGTAACTCAATTATAAACTAATTGGTTCAAAATGTGATTTTATAAACTGGCTTTATGGCCAAAGTATGACAAAGGGGTGAGAGAACGTTTTACCACAGCAGCCATGTTTGGAGAAACACTAGTGGGGCACTCATTCTTCTCACCATGATCAGGACAGAAAAGTAAAACAAGCTCTGTTCCTATGTCTGTAAATACACATATTGAGTTGTCAGTCATACAAAAATTTATGTTTGGTGTTAACACTTGGTTAAAAAGTCCCTATTATACACTAGACAAAAAACAGCAGTACAGACAGTGGACACACAAATGACAGAAACCCACTTACTGACATGGCCTACTGGGACACTTAAAAAGAACAGAGGCTCTGGTAATTTTATCAACACCTTCCATTTTCAAAATGTCTTCAGTAGGGGATAAGTGTTGATATGTGTTGATGTTACTTCATACCATTCAGGCTTGTGACATTATCAGCCTAACTAATGCAAAAGATAAGTCAACTGGGGACACTTAGTATTTTTAGCAGATCATTAGACTCCTGAATTTGGAGATTCATTTTTCAGCAATTGTATTGACTGTTTATCAAAACTAAGTATTAATCTGTCAACACAAATTGAAAATATTGTTATAATCAGCCTATTACCATATTCATGCAATGTCTAATAGTAACAGCAGTCTAGCACTAGTAGCCAGATGATGGAGCAATGGGTGGAATAAAGGTGAAAGGAATATTGCAACATTATGAGAGTGAGATGAAATGTCTGTTACCATACTCATTTCAGTGTACTAAATAGCAAGGGTAAGGAAAAGATTAGTTTGGATTAGCATTAAGACTCAGAAGAGGGAAACAGCTAGCTTGTCTAAGTTCAAAGGAAAAAAAAATATGTCAACAGACCCTTCTCACTAATGAATACATTCTATCAAATTTGTTCCAATCACTTAATAAAACAAATGGTTACCAAAGAACTTCTGACTGTGACAGGAAAACAAGCAAAATATGATTTATTAATTAGTGAGCTTTAAAGAAATTGGTAGGCAAATACTTTCACCTTTGGAATGACTCAGGGTAGCTGTTTCCCCCTGCATGCACAATGTTGAACTGCACTGTTGCAATGTATGGTGGGTATTTAAACCAGAAACCGGAGGCGATGACCAGAATACTAGTTGGCATGGGGGTGACAATGTAAGTTAAGTGGAAAGGGACAGAAAGGATACCATTCATCGAGAGAAAGAGCGAAGAGAGAGCAAGCAAGAGGACGACATGCTGGGTGTTGCTTTTGTGGATTGTGGTGCTCTTACTGATTCAAATTGGCATGTTGTTTTTTTCTTTAAGTTCACAGGCTTCTGCTGCTGTTCAGCAATGTGCCCATCAGAGCCTCCAGGTCCAGGCATCATCCCCACACAGGCACCTTAACAACTGAGATCTAAGAAAAACATGTCACTTCAGTTCCTGTTAGAGTTGGGTTTAAAGAGGCAGGGACTTTTTCTTTCTTTTTATATTATCTATATTTTATATTATCTATCTCCATTATCTAAAAGTTCATCACTGGTTCTTTCCCTGTAAAGAACAGACATCCTATATGATTTCTCATTGACTGGTGCAACTGTGAACATGGACATATTCTGCCTGTTCCTCCTAAGGATTACTGAAGCTTTGCCTTTGTACCCAAGCAGTTAGCAAACCTCTGTAAAGAACATTCTTTATTATCTAAAAGACCCATACACCTGTTCCACATGGGTCAGTTTGTCTTGTCATTGTAGGAGAAGCACAGATGTATTTATGGGGATCACAACATTTATTACAGTTCATTTTGAGGGGAATTTAAAAATCTGTACCCTCTTCATGGCAATCCATCCATTCTGTTGAAACAATTCACAAAACATATAAATGTCAATCTCATAGTGGCGCTAGAGATAAAATCATAAAGTCATCTCCAGTCATCATTCAAGTAATAAGGATTCATCTGTTCGGTGCCGTGATTGTGAAAAAAATCTAATGACAATGCACTGAATAGTTGAGATATTTCAATCTGGACCAAAATATGAGTGAAAACATTTTCACATTTTCTTTGGTGACTGAAAAAAAAAAAAAAAAAAAAAAAATCAAGTTACCATTCCCACAGGATAACAGTGTGCGTCCTAATGCAGGCAGTGATCAGGCTCTTACTCTAAAGAGGAGAGATATGCAAAACGCAGAGCCACTCCTAATGATTTATAGGCCTTCAAGTATTGTATTTAACTACCTGCAATAATCTTCCTAGAACCACCTGGCCAAATGAGCAATTTGGGGTGAAGGACCTTGGTAAGAGGGGTGAGCAAGAACGTGATGGTCACTCTGGCTAAGCTCCAGAAATCCTGTGTGGGGATGGGAGAAACTTCCAGAAGGACAACCATCACTACAGCATTCCACTGATCTGGGCTTTATGGAAAAGTGGCCAGGTGAAGCCTCTCCTCTGGGAACGACACATAAAAACCTTAAAGTTCGCAAAAAAGCAGCTAAAGAACTCTCAGACTGTGAGGGGAAAAAGAAACATTCTCTGGTCTGATGAAACCAGGATCAAACTGGCTCCAATTCTTGGCACTGTGTCTGACCAGACACTGCTCATCATGTGCCCATTGCTACCCCAGTGGTGAATCATGGTGATGACAGAAAGTGAAAGCTGACTCCCGCAGAAGGTGAAGAAAAGTAGAGAGATACCCTTAATGAAAACCTGGTCCAAAGTGCTCAGGATGTCAAACTGGGCCAAAGGTTTACCTTCCAAAAGCATAAAGACCCTAAACACACAGCCAAGACAACATAGAGTAGCTTAGGGAAAACTCTGAATGTTCTAAAGTGGCCCAGCCTGGGACCTGCCCCTCATTGTTGTTAAGATGATAGATCCAGTAGCTTTGTAGAAGCAGGGAACCAGGATTGACAACGTTAGGTTAAGCAAGGTCAGCTACCTCAAGGAGAGCCAAAGTATGCTGAACTTGCTTTGTAATGGAGGCCCAGAGTGAAGTCAGATGTCAGGTTGGACCCAAAACACATCTTTTGTTGTCTGACTTTCTGTTCTCTTTATTGACTCATCGCTGCAACAAACACTCTCCAGACTCAATCTCAACCCATGCTTTACAGTGAACCACTTTAATAATGAAACATTCACATCACAAAATGTACAATAAATCATTCACATGAATGTAGTGGCTTAATTCAGTTTGCAAAATAGGACAAGATCTGGCCATTTAATACATAAACATTTATTTCATATACATAAATTGTTTTTTTTCTGTTAATGTCACAAAATATAGGTAGTAGTAACATATCTAAAACTGTTCAGAGACTTCAGACATACTTGCACATCTTTTGGACCAATATAAATTAAAAAAAAAAAATTAAATAGTAAATTCAAGAAAAAAATCAAATAAAAAGACAATTTATAAAAGTGTAGTTTTTCGGTATGTAAGTGAACTTTAATGAGACAATGGACGCAAATCTGCTTAAGAACTGTCTTCAAGATACAAACCTAACAATGTTTTTGCATATTTTAGGCCATTTAGCCCTTAATGTAATAATCACTGCTCAACTACTCCTCTACTCAGTCATATTGAGTTTGCAAGGTATCTGAATGTTTTCCCCTCATTCCTGGAGCAGTTGTTTTCCATTTAGTCTAGTGCATTACGAAATGGACTTTTAAAGATTATAAACCTGCTTGTCATTAAGTTGGCAATCACATTATCATAACCCCTTTTGTCAAAAGACACATTATTGTCGGTGATAGACTTGCTGCAAGTCTCAGTTGCTCGAGTTTAATACAGGCACAAAAATGCACCACAACAGCACAGATACAAAGCAAGTTTCTAGGACCAGTTTGTAAACCTTGGTAAAATTAATGAAAACTAATGACGGTCAGGAAGGGCTAATATGTATGGCTAATTAAAATGTTAAACAATATGCTCTCATGTGCAAACATAATGACTGTTAACAGAGGGTACATTTCAAGACTTCTTGACATTCCTCATTCTTGTTTCTCTTTGTCCCATAGGTAAATCTGTCTTCAAATAGATCCACAAAGTGCATAGATTTATACTTCTAATTTTGGTACAAGTCTTAAAAGCAAATAAACACATGCACAAATTGTCTAATTAACAAGTTTCTCTGTATTAAAAATTAAAAAAAGCCCACAATGTACACAGATTAAAATTTTTTCATGCAGTATCATTCTGAGATATTATCTTCCACAAAATTTCCTAAAACAAATAAAACCTGATAATTTTACCTGCTGTGGTCATTCATTTTAATACTGTCCAAAGCACATGCGTAGATAATTTTTCACCCCCACCCCAGTAATAACTGCAGACACAATTACCTACTGTTCTTCAGTGAAATTGCTGGTCCTGCTGTATTTTATATCCAGTCCAGAGCAACATACTTGTATTTTAGATTGGATCTCATAGAATTTTTTTGATGGGGTGATCTTCTTTCCTTCCTCTGCTTCTGTTTGAAATTTGTCTGAAAATGCTTTTGCCAAGTTGACAAACAGAAACAAGTTAATACAAACACACAGGCCTGTTTGGGAACCAAAACCACAAGGAAAATAAATTAAAGCCATGAGGAAAACAAGAAGTAATACAAAATGTGAGCTCATCAAATGGGCTGTTGCAATATCAGCTACAGATAAGTATCGATACCCTCATTTGTCTATTCCAAACTGCTGTAGCTGATTTTATAGGGTATAATGGCTTATACCAGTAGCATTTAACAACATGACCACATATATACACCAGTCCTCATTACTGGAAAAATGGATTTAAAGTAAAAGCACAAATACCACATAAGAAATAGTTATACTCCAAGTCCTTTGCATGAAGGATTACACAGTTTTCCTGCAAAATGTCCAAGTCTTTCACAGACCTTATTCTGTAATGTCATTTAAAGTTTACACTCCTGTTCAGAGGAATATTTTAAATAACCAATGAACACAGGGGATATTTTACCCCCCCACACACATCTGCTATAACATTAATCCCTCCTAAATGGGGTTTAAGAACACGTAGCTGGCCAAGTCTCACTCATATAGAACTTAAGCTTTGTTTATGCTTTTGTGGTTTTTTTTGGGACTCATATCCCACTGATTTGACTTATTTCCTAAATGAAGGGTGAAAAAGAGAATACATTTGTAGACCTTGTAAAACATATGTAGGTTTTTCCTTTGTAGACATCCATGTAATCAGTGTATAATTAGCATCACTTCCAAAGGTTCCCTAAAACAAGTCCAAACCTAACCACATACAGCAATCCCTTTAAAAATCCAGTGTTAGTTAATGCTTCACAGTTTGAAAATACAAACTTTGAGGATCCAGCTAGGCCAAGGCTGACCCCACAAAGGGTTTGATTGTTAGAAATGACTCATAGGCA
The DNA here is from genome assembly GCA_016859345.1 of Istiophorus platypterus. Taxonomy (NCBI): domain Eukaryota; kingdom Metazoa; phylum Chordata; class Actinopteri; order Istiophoriformes; family Istiophoridae; genus Istiophorus; species Istiophorus platypterus. The sequence continues at coordinate 1,251,205 of CM029121.1, forward strand.
CCAGTTTAGTCTTCTGTTATAACTGAGCATTTACAGCAGGTTGTACAACAGTTTTTACAAAATCTGTACAAGACAATATACATCTGCACCACCTGAAGGGTGCTGTTCAGCTGTTTCTTCTCTGTAACGCAGCAGGGAGTGTGGGATGAACTGTTGGGAGCCTGCAACAGAAAATGGAATACTTATTGCACTGGCAATATATCTAAAAAATAAAATATTCAGGGTTAATTTAGGTTGTATTTGGTCCTGTTTAAAGTTTTAGGCTGGAAACATTCTACATTTTTCTTTGTCAACAAATCCCATCAAAAAACCTAGACTAAGAATGTGTTACTTTGTTTCTCACTACTCTCTGGTTCGCCTACCCATTGTGTAGCTCTGAAACCAAAGACCACTGGTTCATATTGAGGATGGAAATCTTTTAACAAAATATATATATATTAAAGTTTGTATAATTAAAAAAAAAAAAAGGCTCAGTAATTTCATACTGTACTGGCCACTGCAGTTTACAGAAAACATTTCTCTAATGGGAGTATTTATATGTGAAAGTTTTCAACGACAGATTACGTTAGTTTGTCCAATTAGTTCTGAGAGTTGCAAAACCACTGGTAACACTCAAGAATAGAAAGGCCATTTTAGAATTTGCCAGGAAACATGAAAAAACCTGAAAAGTTCTGGAACAAGATTCTTTGGATGAAACCAAGACCTTGTACCAGAATAATGAGAAGAGAAGAAGTTGACATCAAGTACCAGTAGTTCCTTATTCTTTGCAAGCTGAGCCCAAAAAATGAAAATGAAAGAAAGCAGAAGTGATGAGCATGCTGAGCATGCTTCTCACTCGCTAACGACAAAACTGAGAGAAGAAAGACCCACAGACAAGCAGCAACTGAAGGCAGCTGCAGTAAAGACTTGGTAAAGCATCTCAAGGGAGGAAACTCAGCATTTGGTGATGTTCATGGGTTCCAGACCACAGTCAGTCAGTGACTGCAAAGGATTTTCATCCAAATATTAAAAATAATCCCTATATTTAAAATTACATTTGTTTGTCCAATTAATTCTGAGAGTTGCAAAACGAGGGACTATGTATAAAAATGGCTGTAATTGCTTAATGGTTAATATAATATTTTGTTTAACCACCTGATTAAAGCTGAAAGTCTATGCTTCAATCACATCTTGATGGCTTCGCTTAAAATCCATTGTGGAGGGGTAGAGCCAGAATTACGAGAAATTGTTTCAAGCTCAAAAAATTTATTTACAAAAATTTTTTTATACCTACCGACCTACCAAATAGTGCTCTATGGCACAGATGAATAAGTTACTGTTTATTACTATACTACATACTTGCTAAAATTTCCTAAAATGCAGAAATTCCTATCTTATCCTTTAAAACTTGTATCTCAAAAATTATACTGATGGTATGATCACACAAAATATCACACAGGGGCTATAAATCCTTAAAATCAGCAAAACAACAAAAGTAGGAGTCTCCTTTGGAAATCATGAATATCCATAGTAGATTTCATCCAGTGACCAACATTTCATTAAGTGTGCCTTTGTGCTCTGTATGGTATGGAAGCATCTGTAACAGTGAATTACTTAGAGTTTTTTGCATTAATTTCAAATCCGTCTGTATATACTATTAAAACGTAAAGTAAGAATAACCAGAATCTATCTTAGGGCTAGTTTTTGACACTGAATACCTTAAATGACTTATTGCTGTTGTAGATGTGCTTGTGGTTAAATCTGTGTTGAATAAGAGATGTGTAAAGTCATATGTACATGCGGTCTACATATTTTATGAAACAGACATTTATAAGTTACTTTTCTTCCACTATGAAACAGTTTGAATGGTCCCACATCTGAACCTAGCTTCCATAGCAAATAAGCAACAGTTCTTTGGAGAACTGTGGTCTGCAAAGTTAAATATTTGCCTGTTATCGAATTATGTCCACAGGAGTTTCGGGAATACCACTTGTGGATGTCACATTTTATAATATGCAGTCATCACGCCACGTCCTGCTAATTAGCACTGTAGCAACACCACATGGGGCAAGACAAGCCATTTAGCATCACAGTCATCCATCTGTGTAATGCATCAGTCTGAGTCTACTTCACTCCATCCATCCCTCATCTCTCCACTGATCTCTCCTCATAACTGGCGGCAAAACTGCTCAAAGAGAGATGCAGTTTTTTGCTCGTCTAGCACATAGTTTATTGTTTTTTTATTGTGTCATGTACGCTAGCAGCCAGGAGCCAACCCACTAAGTTATACAAACATGGGTTAAAGATAAGTAACCATTAGTCAGCTGAACTGGGCAAAAACATAGACACTGGAAGGCCTTTTGCAGTTTTATATATATATATACTGTAACATCTAAAACTGAAGAGGGTTATTATTAATATAATTATCAGCAAAATGTACCAGCATTTACTTAACATCTTTTAAAGTGGGAGTTTTTAATTCTTATATAAAGCAGGATCGTTTAATGATTAATAAGCCCTTGGAGCTGCATTTCCCCAATAAAATGTTCTATATATAAAGTTTATTATTCTCATTCTCATTATTATTACTGCATCACATTGTATTTGTTATATTTTCAGTAACCTCAGATTCTCCGTACAGAGTGTTCTGATCTGAGATCAAATGGTCAGATTGAATTTATGGACATGTCCATTTCAAGATTTTGCAGATTTTTTGTTAAACTGGCAAGTACAATGAACCGATCCACTCCTCCATCTACTACCTCTGGTCCAAGCTGAAGACAAGCCCAAAACCCTTGGAAGAGCTGCTCTCAGAGGAGGACAGAGAGTTGAGGTTGACGATCCAACAGAACACTTTGTCCCTAACTCTCAGCGAGTGCATTGACCTAGTTGTTGAGCTCTAAAAAGGCCTGCTTCCCATCACCATGGCTGAGGATCCAGTGAGGTTGTAGTGGGAGAAGATAGTGACTCCGTCCCTCCTCACAACCACTGCAAAAAGCGATCTCTGTGCTAAAACGTCCTCCACCCCAAGCAGGAGGGTATTTTTGACTGCCAGAACACTCCAAGCCAGGAGAGGTCCTGATTTCTCCCAGAAAAGGCAAACATGTTGATATTTCTCATTAGGAACTCCTAAAAACTGATAGGCCTTTTGAAGCCTATACTACTGTATTTTCGTTTGGAGTAAATAGTTGTTTTCATTTTCATCACCCAAGAATTAGTCTATAATAGTGATTTGTTCTAGACAGCTGTTTTTCTTTTGCTGTGAAAGTTGTTTATTTTACATTTTTACATTTCTGATCAGAGTACCATTAAAGTACAGAATTGAAAAGCAGTATCAGCAACAGTAGTACTACTGTTAAGAACTTAACAATATTCAACCCTAATTTTAGCCTATCCGCCCTAAGGTTGGACTTGTTCATTCTAATATCCTTCTCTACTCACCAAAGTTGTATAGAGTGGTTATCTGAACTAGTGTAGCTTGTCTGTCAACTCCAACCTGGTCCTTCTCCTCTGACCTCTTTCATCAACAAGATCTTTTCATCTGCTTAACTGCCATTCACTATGTTTTTGTCTCCATTCTGAGTAAACTCCAGTAAACTCTGCAGTGTGAAAATCCATCCTACCACAGTAAAGTCACTGATATCACTTTTTCCCGCTACATTCTGAAGTGCTCCTGACTTGTATCTCTGTGTTTTTATGTATTTTAGTGCTGCTACAAGATTGGCTGACTGGATAATGACATGGATAAGCAGAAGTAAAGGATTTCCTAATAAGTGCTCAGTGAGTGTAAATAATGTTCATGTCTTAATGACTAATAAGCAGTAATAACTCTACTCTTTATGCACTCATGGAAAGGAGGAGGGAAGAAAGTAAACAGTAAACATTTCTCAGATTAATTTCAAGATTTGTATTAACCAAGCTCAACTGTAACTTACACTTAGGTTATTTAAAATAGACCTGATGTTGTAAAGCACTTGTGGAGGCATTTTTGCCTACAGTGATAAAGTTGTTTAGTAGAATGACAAGCAATGATCACAAACTAAAAACACCTAACCCCTGAAATATATAATATATAATAAATAAATAAATAAATAAATAAATAAATATATAATATAATATCAAGTGATGTAACTTTTGTCCATAGAAGATATTTTCAATGCTGTGATGATTGAAATGTTTAAGATATAAATATTTACCACTTCAGATTCACTACCATTCATCATCAAATTCCACTTCTACTAGTGGGCAGCAACTAGTCAACAATGCATTACACAGTTTGCCAGATCATAGTCAAGTATCCCCCATATCCAAGTATTCCACTCTTTATTATAATAATCCACATTTTGCAGAATGCAACATCATATCACAACAGCCACTGCTCAGCAGAGTTGTGTTATTTTTGGTATATTAATTGTTCAGGTGAATTGTGTTTCATTGTTTCATGCTTTTTCCATATATAATATAGATGTTTCATTTTACACACAAACACACACACACACACACACCTCACATCCTTATTGATGACCTTTCTTCAATACACCTTATCTACACAGCAGCTCCACACCATAATCCTGTACATGAATGTGTTGTGTATTGAGCAACATTGTTGTTAATTGTACAGTACTTTTTACAGAACTAACAAGTATAATGAGGCCAAATTCCAAAATGAATAAATTTAAACTTGTGGTATCAAATAGTTCTGGTCTAATGTGAAAATGTTTTGAGCCATATCGGCTACATATATCAGCATATAATTTTTGACAATATAAAAAAAAAAAAAAAACTGATAATCATTTAAATCTAAGTTTTCAACACTTTCATTAAACTTTGCACAATTCTTTTCATGAAACACTTATTACATATGCTGTCAGCCTACTGTACACAAAGGCCAATAAAATGTTTATCAGAACATCCAGTATAGACTCTTTTACCTTTTCATATGAGCTTGTAAACAGGAAGATGAGGTCCTCCTGTGTGCAGTGACTCAACATAGGCCAAGGCACTCTGCATAGAGGTCAGACAGTAGCCCTCTTCTCCTATCAAATAGCTGAAACAGATAAGTGATAAAATAGATGATAGCTGTTAGCTGGTAACAAGACATCTGTAAGAATAAGTGATAAACAATGTGGCGAGTTCTTCTGTTCATTTGAACTTTTTGGACACAGACACTTAAAACAAACCATTGGTAGTAAAGATGCACAAATAAATTGTTTGCTTAGGGAATATTACTGCATTATTATTATCTGAACTATTAGCTGTTTGACTAAACCTAAATCCAAACAGTGAACAGTATTTTAGGCAATCCAGCCTCTGAATGCTCCAATACACAGGTAGCTTTTATAATACAGAGGGACCTAGAACAGCGCTGTTTAAATATCCAGTTTGGGAATGACAGTTTGTGATAGACGAGAAAAAACAAACAATAAAAAACACCTTAACAATGGTTTTAAACATGTCTAAGATGATGACAGCTTGTGTCTCATAAGAAAAGCTTATAAATTTACTATAAACTAGGGTAACAACTCATTGAAAATATTAAAATAAAATACTAGAATAAAATTTTGTTTTTGTTGGTCACAACTAAAACTAATTATCTGACTTTACTATTAACTAAATCTCTACAATATGGCATAATTTAACATGTTTTTTTTTTTTAATCAAAAGGTTACCCCCCCCCCAAAAAAAAAAAAAAAAAACACACTAAAACTGAATCACTTAATGTCAAAAAATTTGGAAATTAACATTTGTTTGATTTTGATTACATCTTTCAAGAAGCATGTATTAAGTGGTTTAACTACTGGTCCATCCCTGCTGAATGTAAATGAAATGGAGCTATTGTAAATTTCACTTCTGGCTTATAATGTATAATTTGATATAAAATCCCAAATGACTTGTTTGTTGGCTGACTAAACTAGTTATCATTCAACCACTCCTCTCCTTTCACTTGAAGCCTTCCAACCAGCTGAGATACTTAAACATCAAGTGGTACTTTATTTGTGTTTTATAGAGTAGAAAAACCAAACCCCAAATATTCTAACATTCCTTGGCCACTTCCAATCTGACCAGTTTTTACAACCCACTGTTTTATAGCTGTTAGTAGATCTCTTGGGTGTGGTCTTATTCACACGCAATTTTATACAAGCCCTCCCCAACCGTCCTACTTGACTGCTATCCTGGTTTTTTCTAGCATGTATTCAGTGTGGCAGATGCTAGATATGCTTATGACACTATATTAAGACTGAGTGAACCTGTCAACCTGAGAAAAAAATATTACAGTCATCTGATTGGACTGTCAACAGCAAACCACCTGTGTTGCATGATTGCATGTGTTTAACTAAATGAATTCTAGATGAAAAGAGTATTAAAGAATTGTGACAAAGATGTTTACCAAACGAGACATTTTTAAGTGTAAAAATAAACTTGCTAGCGCCCTCTAGTGAACAAAATTTAATGCAATTTTTTTGGTTAGGCTCCATTTAATACAACATTTTGATCAAATTCTACAGTACGCTTGAATAATTTCAATATCATTATTAGCATCAAGTTTATTTCCCCAAGGTGAGGATGCTGTTTTAGAGGCTTTCTCCAGCCTGCAAAAATTACAATTCTAAGTACTGGCATTACTTAAATCTGTAAAAAGTGATTACCTTATGAAATTGTTATGGCAAACAGTTGTTATGGCAAATGTTTAGCAAACAGTTGCCAACACATCCAGCAGACACAGAAGAACATCAACATTCAATTGGAGTCATGATTCTGACCACCTGATGAATGTAAGTCCAACATCTCACTCTCCTTTCAGCTCTAACTTCAGTGTTTGGTGGTGTACAATGGGTTTATCAGAGTGTTGAAAAGAGCTACCTGTTACTGGAAGTGAGGCTGACAAGAGCAGAGTTTGGGGGCTGAAAAACCAAAGCAATGAGCAAAAACACACTCTGTAAAGCTAACAGCAAAACTGGTGATGATGCTCTGTGGTGTTATTACTGCTATGGATTACCTCTTTCACACTTAACAGTCATTTGATCCATTTTTAATTTAAATAAATTAATTACTGCAACTTTTAAGACATTGATGACAAGCATAATACAGTCAGGTTCAAACTGGCAAATACTGACCCGCCCTGTAACAAATCCAAGCAACCACTGTGATAAGTATTGTGCAAGCTGGCTGAGATTTCTATCAGCTATAAGGCCATTCATACATTTTCTATTCTTTGACACAGGGAAAGGTATTATGAAGGTGAAAAATCATTCAACACTGTGACTCAAATCTACTTGGACAAATTTTAGTGTATTAAGTGCGAACAAAGACAAACTTCATTCACCACGTTTTTCATCATGACTCACCCTTCATGAATGAACTCCTCCAAAGCAGCACATTCAGACACCAGCTGAGGGCATTGGCATCGGAGAGCCACGAAGGATAGGATGGGCAACAGGTCATCTGCACCACTGTCAGACAAAAGAAAGAAGTGGGCGATGAGACTGAGTAAAAGAGGAAAACAGAAGTAAATAAATAGAGCAGAAGGGAAAAATATGGAGTGACATTTACAAAGTATGATGGCATGTGCTCCCCAGGGGACTGAATGGAAACTAAATCAAACGTAGCTCTTAATGGGATGCGTGTTCAGGGATGGAAGTGATAAAGCTTTTTTTCTCTCCCTGAGTTCTGTTGGGAGGACAAATTGCAGCCTGGGAGATGATGACAGCCTGATAGCATTCTCCCTGTGTGCAGGCAGTGACCATTTGTTTATCAGGACTCACACGCAGGGCTTACTGCTTGCTTGCTAGTTTGCGTGAGAAGGTAGGTTGCTGGCCCTCAACTGACCCAGCCACAGGCAACTGGATACTCTCCTTCTGTGGGTTCTGGAAGGTGTGGACAGGCTCATGTAACCACTGTGAGTTGGACGTAACATACACACACAGTCGCAACCCTAAATTATAATCTTCTAAGTCCACTACTGTAAACATAGCCATGGCTCCTCTCACACGAAAACTGGCGTCTCTGCATTCCAAGGATACAATGCTGTTATCCCACGTGCATAAATACTGATTTCAGTGGCTCCATTATGGGTATGCAATGCATTCTAATTTAACAGAGGATCAAAAAGGTCAAAAAAAGGCAGAAACAGGCAGAGGGGGAAAATAATTCTTAATTAAACATGTTAAAGAGGAAAAGTGGTGACCAATTTAGCCACACAATAGAAGAGAGAAAAGAAAGGGATGTGGACAAAAGCACACAAGAGAACAAATGATCTCCCAGTTGGTCAAGGACAAAGCACTGATCAAAGCTGCCGCTCAATGAATAAAAGAGGGCAGCGAGTACAATAATGTGTGTTTATGAGATTGTAAACTGAAGTGTAACAGTGTGGCAACAAATAAGCAGAAATCCCGAGAAATAAATACGTAATGTAAATATAAAACATAATCAACCCTTCTGAAGTATGATGGGCTTGTCAGTCAGCAGAACCTCCTGTTTATAAAGGGTGGTTATAAATCCGCCTCCAAAATCTGAGTCAGGCCTTTGGGATCAAAAACACTTTGAGTCCGACTGACGTGCATCTTGTATTTACATGGACTAATAAAACACAGTCAAATATGGGCCAGTACAGAGCTGTAATCAGGACAGAAAAAATGTGAACAGATTGGACAGAGGAAAGCACATAATCCAAATTTACCCTTTTTGAAGAGATTAGAATCAATTTCATTGTATAGATTTTAATTTCACTCCTAAGGGAAAGATGTATTGAATTAAAGCTGCCAGTGGTCCCAAGCTAGAGTATGAAATTCTAAAATGAAAATGGATCTTTGATGAGTTAGTACTGCATAATTTTGATGCTGGTTTTGACCACTGTATTTCTTTATTTAAATTCTGGCCAAGCTATAATGATTTGCTGGCAGACAGGACTGCATTATTGGTCTCTAAAATGTAAACAAGTAATAATCATTTCAGATCCCTTATGCAGTTTGGCTATGTTTGACTCATCTTTCCAGGTAACAATACAAATTCAACATCACATGAAGTCACAGTGTACTGAGCGTAAACACAAAAATCAATTAATGTCACTATATTACGGGACAAAAAGCTTTGAGAAGGGCTGTGCCCGGTCAACTCTTCTACTCTGTCGTCCCTGATCACTTCACCCACATTCCAATATGAGGAGACAGATATGGAGCAGGAGACATAGCCTTAGCCATTCTCAAAAAACATTAGTGGATCCAACAAAAGAGAAAAAGGGATAAGGATATTCTAGGTGACATATCCCATGGGTTACATCTCATCTTATTTTAAGCCCGAATAAATAGTGTCTATCTTTAAAACTCGCTTTTCAAACTACCCATTAAATTCTCCTATTCTAGGACTACGATCCCCATCTACCTTGGGAAAAATATTTGCCCTAAGTTTGTTTTTATTACCATGTTCAGAGGAAGTGTCAGTCTCTGCTTGTACAATACTGATGCCAAAATATTCTCAAACCACTGACTTACAGATCACAAGCCAGGCAGAGAGGAGGGTCATTATAAAAGCATCGCTGCTGTCTCTCTCAGATGTGGTTCAGGGGATAGAGTGAGAAGACATAGATAAAAACTCTCTCTGCATTTATTTCTTTGTGGTGACAAAAGTTTTACGCAGACTTAATAACCACAGAATTTAAATTAGGTTCACAGTGCCCTGTATGATCTCCATTACGAGTACTACGACCCACTAAGCATTTGTCTGTTTCTCTGTGCATCATCTCGAATTCCACAGACCTCCATCTCTATTCAAGCTCTTTGTTGGGCCCTGGATCAGTTCCAAACCCAGACAGCATGACCTACTTTTAGGCCTGTCCAGGAGGGAGCAAGGTCTATGTCTATAGGGGGCAATAGACCTAGGACAGCCTGTGCTGTCCCAAGCATTGATGAGACCTGACAGGGCACCTACCAAGACATAGAGCCCTTAAATGATGTTTGGGTACTGTCACTGGACTTTAGGATAGTCTTTTCCTCCTTATCATAAGCATAGAGTCAATGAGGAAAGGGCTCTTAATCTGAAGTTTTATTAGGTGAAAAAACAATGAATAAATACATCAACCCCCCCCCCAAAAAAACAAAACCCCAACTCACACACCTAATAGTCTTTCTTGGACATTTTTCTTCTCCCCCGTTTATACCAAAACCACAATAAATAGGCACTTGTTACAACTTAAGAATAGGGATTCCACTAAACTTCTGGCTCAATTCCCAACTCCAGTCCACTCTTTTTTTATGTGTGAGTGAATGTGATGTATGAATAGATAAAGTGCTTTGAGTGGTAGATAAGACTAGAAAAGTGCTATATAAAAGTGCAGTTCATTTAGCATTTATCATGAATACTCACATGGCGGCTGTTTTAGGTGAAGAATCCACCTCATGGAGACCCCTGTAATCCTCAGCACATGCACAGATCACACGTAATGTCCTAACTGTATCAAAAAAAACAAAAAACACATAATGTCATTGGTGGTATGTGTATATTATATATATATCCAAAAAGACACACACACACACACACACATATATTCAGATATATATACACACACATACCTAAATTTACACATCCATATACACACACACACACACACTTAGATACAAACATATATACTTACATACTTACATATTTATATACATACATCTCCCCAACTATTCCTGAGATATGGTGTTCAATAATGCACAGAAGTGTTTTTGTTGTAATCAGCATATTAATTCTTGAGTAATGGATAAAAAAGGGGCTGGTAATTAAGGTTCCTTTTCAACAGACACATACTTGTTTCTGATATTGAACTTTTCTAGCTTTGCACATATTCTTTGGGTGCAATGGCAGCACAGAAAGTATTTTGTCTAATTTGACTGTCAAAATAATCCCACTTTTAGTTTACAGGTGTATAATTACTCCTATTAGCTTGGATCAGATCAATCAGATACAAAAATCTATGATTTAAGATTTTTTAAAACCCCTCTAAGTCTTCATGAAGAAACTCGTTCACACAGAATTAATATTCTATAAGAGAAGCTATCTGTCCTAAAAGTCAGTATTTGTGACAGGAATATTAAAATAAAACAAAAACAAACAGTAGAGTCTGTCTCACCAATACATTCCAACTTCTTCTGTGGACAGCAGTCTTTAACTAGAAGCTTGAGCTCCTGAACTGCAGACTCGTAGGGGTAGGAACCTGGCTGTGTGTCAGTTTCTGGAGGGAAAAGTTTCAAGGGAACGCCGACGTCTCCAGGTGAGGCACCCAGGTACAGTTTCATACTCACTTCAAAGGCCTGCTCTCTTTCTCTGTTCACCTTCCTAAAAAAGAAGTACAAAGAATTAAATTATATCTTAACCCCCCCACCCAAAAAAACCCTACTGTGTAAGGTTTTCCCAGAGGCAGGTAAAAAGAGGCATATAGTAATGTGTCAAAGAGAAGGCATATGCTTGCCTATACTCATACCAGGCCAACAGTAGACTTAAGAGATATGTGCCACAGGTCATGATCAAATTTAATATATAGAGAAAACAGGGAAAAAGATGAAAACTGAAACCCTCAGCAACTTCCTTAAAAACTCATCAAAAGATTTACTTGGAATCAATTCATGTTTGAGGACTGACTGAAAAAAATGTAACACTGTGAACGCAAGTCTAATTTAAATATTTGAAATGTATCTCTGGCCTGTACAAAGAAAAAAAGGAATATCTGTTTTCTTTGAATTTATATGCAACACTTGTCCCTCCGAAGCCTGACGATGTGTTGAACCCCATAACAAAAAGAATCAGTAACACTTTCCTCAAAGCAAGCCTCTCTTTGAGTGTAGGAAATACAGCAAATATTATGACACATTTGCAAATGATACTGAAATAATTCTCATTAAAATGTCAGAAAACATATGTACATTCAATAGAAGTCAGTAGCAGAGACTCCATTTGAGTTTAATTGAGAATTAGAACAGGAATAAAAGCTTGGAGGAGGCTGCTTGGAGGAGGCTGACAGACATAGATTAACACTGCCACATGCTGGTCAATGAGAAACCTTGACTCACACTATATATCTAGGAAACAATGCATGAAAACCCTAATCTTTTCTTTAACTGCAGTATAATAAACACTTACAATACTAAACGTCTGAACCCTTTGACCTCCTCCTACCTCACCATGACAATGTTAGGGCTCTCACTTTTTCAGCAAGACAAAGTCAAAACCTAGTATATGGGTGGACTGCCCTTTATCTGTTGGCTTCTCTCCTACTGTCTGTGCTGACATTTACAGTATTTTTATACAGCCCAATTCCGATTATAGCTGTTTACAGTTATATTATTATCTGTTTCTTTATCAGATAAAAGAACAAGTATGAAATAGTGACTGAAACATAGCCCATTAAGTTGAAATTTTACCTAGCAGTCACTTCATAGCCATTTACAAGCTGGTGCTCTGCTGCTAAAATCCTGATATTATAACTACACCATCATCTGACAAAATCACCACACACATCAGTTAAAGAAAATCGCTGTGCTATGATTTTAGCCCATATTTAGTTGTAAAATGATCAAACAGAGAGAAGGTTAGAATCTTATTCACGTCTATGTCAGCTGCCGTGCCGTCAATTAATAAGATGCACTGGGAGGTCCGTCTAATGAGGGAATATCCTACCTCACACCCACTGAAAGTTGCTAAGATTTGTCCAGAAAGTTCCTACATTTGTTGCTATGTGCTTTTGTAAAGAAAACACACTAATATAGTGTGTAAGTTAATCTAGGAAACAAAGGTGCTAAATTTGCCACACTGCTTATTGACTTCTCCTGATGACGCAATAGAAACTTTCACTTTCATTTTGAAAGAGCAAAGGCCAGTTTTTTTCCCCAACACTTGGCCAGCTGACGAGTAGTGCAATATCATCAATTAATCACGTGCCATTCGGCTGACCAATGGTACAATTTTATCACGCACTTAGTGTAGGACATTCACCTTTATAGTGATGGCCCTACTCTAACCAAAAAGTTGAAAGTTTAAATTAAAGAGCAATAACTAACAATTAGTTTAAATTTATTTGAACACAATCCACACGGACTGATTCTCAGCTGTCTTACATTAATACATTGATTCGGGTATTTCAGAATTTGGCAAATTAAATTTTGAGGAGAACAATTTTTCAACAAATCCATTAGCCATCATTTGATTTGCTGCAGTGACTGAAATTAAAAAGGACCACTGTGATAGCCTTGCATGTCTTTGCCCATTGGATTCAGTTTGTGTATACTTTATTTACACAAACAAACTTTATACTATTGAGAACCATGTTTGATTTTTCAAAAGATTTTTGTGGCTTTTCTTTTATTTGGTAACATGACAGTATAGAGCTACAAAAAAAGAAACGGAGGGGGCTGTGACATGCTAAATTCTACCAGGACGTCCCTGAGCTCATAAGTTGGCTGCTGAACACCAACCCTTTAAAGAACTACAGTTACTCAGCCAAGGATTTAGACAGTGACACAACTTTTGTAATTTTGCCTCTGTACACAACCACAATGGATATGAAACAAAGCCACCAGGATGTGATTGAAGTGTAAACTGTCAGCTTTAATTCAAGGGGTTTCAAAAAACTATCGCATTAACTGTTTGGGAATTAGTCATTTTTATACATAGTCCCTCATTTTCAGGGGCTCAGAAGTAATTTGACAAACCAACATAATTATAAAAATATGTATTATTATTAATATTTTGATTAAAATCCTTTACAGTCAATAACTGCCTGAGGCCTGGAATCAATGGACATTACCAAATGCTGAGTTTCCCCCCTTGGGATTCTTTGCCAGGCCTTTACTGCAGCTGCATTCAGCTACTGCTTGTTTGTGGGTCTTTCTGCCCTCAGTTTTGTCTTCAATAAGTTAGAAGCATGCTCAGTTATCCATCTGTACCTTTTTTCATGAATTAACAAGTTAGCACGCCAAATCTGGCCATGAAACTGATTGTCAGTCACTTCTCTCATAACTTCTGAGCCCCTGAAAATGAGGGACTATGTATAAAATGACTGTAATTCCTAAATGTAATATTATTGTGAAACTTCTTGAACTAAGTTTGAAAGTCTACAATTCATCACCACTTCGTAGCTTTGTTTCAAATCCATTGTTGTTATGTACAGACACAAAATTACGAAAATTATGAAAATCACTTTCCAAATACTTACCTACCTAACTGTACTTAACTGCCAAATTGCTGTCGTCATTTTTCAGAAAGTTAATTTTTTGTTAATGGCCGTTTTACAGATCTAATTTTACAACAATTTTGCTTTTGTGAAGTGTAAAAGCCAACTATCTTAGATGACAAAGGTTTGTAAAATACACCGCAGAGGTGCATGCAATTGAACACTTATTCATCTTTCCACAGAATCCTCTTCTCTCATGTATTGATAATAACCTTTGAACTTCTGTTACTGGATTACACACCATTAGGCAAAAATGTCTTTGATAGATGTCTATCTGATAGTGCTGTAGCTAAATTTAAAGAAGTGCTTCCATCAGTGTTAAATTCACTGCCATATCACAATATAACAGAGTATGCTAATCTTAGCCCCTCACAATTTGATCAGCTTGTTGATAGCGCTTCAGGCTCAATGAGAACAACACTCGACTTCAATACCCCTCTAAAAAAGAAGATAATAAAACATAGGAGGTTAGCTTTATGATTTAACTCCGAAACCCATATGTTAAAGAATACAATATGAAAACTAGAAATGATATGGCGCTAAACTAAACTGGAACAATCCCTCTTAGCCTGGCATGACAGTCTTAAACCTACAAGGCGGCCCTCAGTGTTGCCAGAGTAGTCTATTACTCATATTTGATAGAGGAAAATAAAAATAACCGTAGGTTTCTTTTCGACATTAGCCAAGCTGATCAAGAGTCATAGCTTGATTGATCAACATATTCCTGTAGCTCTAAGTAGTGACAATTTCATGAGCTTCTTTAATGATAAAATTCTAACTATTAGAGACAGAATTCACCTCCTCCTGCTCTCAACTAATTTTTCCTCAATCACAGAAACATAAATAGTCGTAAAATCTGATATATACCTAGACATTTTCTTTCCTATCGACCTTCACCAACTACCTTCAATGATCTCTTCATCTAAACCATCAACCTGTCTCTTAGACCTCATCCCAACCAGGCTGCTTAAGAATGTTCTACTCTTTGTTAACACTTCTCTATTAGACATATTCAATTTGTCCTTATTATCAGGCTATGTACTGCAGTCCTTCAAGATAGCTTTGATTAAACCTCTTCTTAAAAAGCCTACTTATTATCAGAATGATTTAGCCAACTATAGACCCATATTTAACCTTCCCTTTCTCTTTAAAATCCTTGATAAAGCTGTCGCCAACCAGTTGTGCGACTTTTTACATAATATTTTATTTGAGGATTTTCAGTCAGGATTTAGTGCATCATAGGACTGAGACAGCACTGGTGAAGGTTACAAATGATCTACTAACTGCATTGGATAAAGGACTTGTCTCTGTACCTGTTCTGTTAGATCTTAGTGCCGCATTTGACATCAATGACCATAAAATCCTATTACAGAGACTGGAGCATTCATTGGCATCAAAGGACTTGCTCTTAGCTTGTTTAAGTCCTGCTTATCAGATCGATTTCAGTTCGTGCACATTAATGATGAATCCTCCATCTACTCAAAAGTTAGTCATGGAGTTCCACAAGGTTCAGTGCTTGGACCAGTTGTATTGACCATTAATATGCTTCCCTTAGGCAATATTATCAGGAGTCATTCCTTAAACTTCAATTGTTATGCAGATGACACCCAATTGTACCTATTAATGAAGCCTGACAAAACCAATCAGTTAGCTAAACTAAGCATGTCTTGGGAATATAAAGATCTGGATGACCAGGAATTACTATTGAACTCAGATAGAACTGAAGTTATTGTGCTTGGCCCACAACACCTCAGAAACATATTATCTAATGATATACCTACTCTAGATGGCATTGCTCTGGCCTCTAGCACCATCGCTAGAAATCTCGGAGTTAAAAAAAAAACAAACAAAAAAAAAAAACAAACAAAACCCAAAAACTTCAATGACTGCCTTTTTTCACCGTCATAATAGTGCAAAAATCAGGCACATCCTTTCTCAAAATGAAGCAGAAAAACTGGTACATGCTTTTGTTACTTCTAGGCTTGATTATTGCAACTCCCTATTATCAGGCTGTCCCAATAAAAAATTAAATAGTCTCCAGCTAATTCAGAATGCTGCTGTGAGTATTGACAAGAACAATAATAAGCGATCATATATCTGCTGTGTTAACTTCTCTGCATTGGCTCCCTGTGAAATCCAGAATACAATTTGAAATCCTCCTCATGGCCGGTCACCATCCTGTCTTCAAGAGTTTATAGTACCTTATTACCCCAGTAGAACACTTTGCTCCTAGAATGCAGGCCTACTAGTGGTTCCTAGAGTCTCCACAAGCAGAACAAGGGGCAGAGTTTTCAGTTGTCAGCCTCCTCTTCTGAGGAACCATCTTCCAGTTTGGGTCCAGGAGGCAGACAAACTCTCCACATTTAAGTCAGCTTAAATCCTTCCTTTTGGATAGAGCTTATGGTTAGAACTGGCTCAGCATTAGCTCGAGCCCTCCACTCACTATGCTGCTATAGGCCTAGACTACCGGGGGACTTCCCATGATGCACCGAGCTTCCCTTTCCACCACCTCCTCCTCCTCCTCTTCTTTCCCTGTCACATTAACGCCTCAAGAATGCTTGTTACTAACTGTCCTTCCTCTCTCCCGCAGTTTTGTGCTTTCTCGTCTCTCTCCTCTTCCTCTCATCACTTACTGCAGGTTTTTTTTTCCCCTAATGCTCCTGAGTCTGGATCCATGGCTGCAGTCCATCTACTGCCCCATAAGCCTGATCAACACCCACTGCTTTAATTATTATGATTACTACTGTTACCATTTAATTTACTCCTATTAGTAATATTAGCCCTGTTAGTATAACTATAGTATATATAGCTATTAGTCCCATTATTATGCTATGCCCCCCCGTCTCTCGCTCTCTTTTCACTCTCAACCCCGCCGGTTGAGGCAGACCCCCCCCCCCATGAGCTGGGTTCTGTTCAACGTTTCTACCTGTTAAAAGAGAGTTTTTCATTTCGTGCTGCTCATGGGGGAAATGTTTGGTCTCTGCAAATAATAACTATAACAAGTCTGCTCTAGACCTGCTCCATATGAAAAGTGCCCGGAGATAACGTCTGTTATGATATGGCGCTATGTAAATAAAATTGAATGATTTGATTGGCAGACAGAGTGTGTGTGGTCATCAGCTAAGTCAAAGTCTGAGAGCAGGCAAAAAAAAAAAAAACAACTATACTATATAAGTGTGGCAACTCTCCAAAGGTTACCTGCCAGGTTAATGACTGTTTTTGATCATATCCATCACTGCAAACTTTGAAACTGGCATGATATTTTCATATTTTTCTAGTTTACTATAAATATTCAAAGAGATTACAGAGCAGAACGACTAAGCATGTCTGACTGATAATTCAAAGTTTTTTCTGTTGTGTAAGCCCATTCTATAGATAAACTCTTACTACCTACTTAGTCATTTGCAAGAGCAGTAACAAACACACCCTCTTCTAGATAACATTTTATGCCATGAAGGCGTGTTTTAAGACACAAGGCTGCATTACCTGAATAGAGCCACCAGGGCGCTCCACAGAGGCGTGAAGAAGGCTTCCTCTATGCTGGCAAGGCACAGGTCTTTAGAGGTTGCTGTGTTTAGACACTCAAAGGAAAGCAAACATAATGACAGGAGCTGATCTGAAATACAAAACCCCCCCCACACCCATCATTTAATATTCAAGAGCTTTTACTTTGACAGTTAACGTAAAATTCAGCCTGAAATCCTTTTCAATAGCAACAGGAATCGATTGACATTTTAAAACACTTTCAATGCACCTAACAAACACATCCATCCTCTGAGATCGTGCTCACCAATTGCAATATGAACGTCTTTGACAATTGCCTTCAGATGGTCTTTTAGTGCTTTTATTTCCAGCTCCTGTAAATGGCTCTCGTTCAGCTTTGAGGTTTCACATGTAAATTCTGAATCGGAGCTGGTGTCATCTGTGCTGCCGTCCGGTGGGGCCCAATCCAGCTGGGTCAGAAACTGCTCAAGATCTTCAAAGGAGTTCTCCCGGTCCACTGTTGTCCGTGTATGAGGGTCCTCACTTCCCTCATCGTCATAGTTGGTGTGGAGGTCATGAGAGGGCGAGTGAAGAAATGACAAGCTGGTGCTGAAGCTCTGGCTGCCAATGTTACTGCTCACAGTACTGACTGGCTTCCTCTGGGTCTCTGTATGATCAATAAGATATCCACATAAACAAATTAATTCATGCTAATATAGCATCCATTACTGTTACACTGGTTCTTTACAAATCAAAACAAACATTGCAGCGCATTAGCTTGATCTTTGGGGCTTTTTTAAAGACCGGCTACCACTGTTTTTAGTGTGTAGAACCTCTGAGTATAGAAGTATTTCATTTCGTTTTTTCAAACCTGGTTGCTGCCAATAGCCAAATATGGAGTTGAGAAGATTAACAAGCTAAATGTAAATGCAGCATTTTCATTATCAACCAACCCAACAAATAAGAAGTCAAGGTCATGAATCAATGCAGTTTGTTGCTCGTTCCAACTGTCATGTTCAGTCTTTAGAGATTCGGTGTTTAAGATTCATAGGTACATTTACTGAACACCTCCTTAACAAACACCAGGCTGTGGCCATACCTGGATGAAGCAGATTGTGAGTGCTGCGAGAAGGTCTCAGCAGCAGGGCAGGACTCTGGGGAAGGCCTTCACTAACGATGGGGTAGAGCCTATTGTAAACCCGATACTGGTGTTTCCTCAGCAGCTTCACCACAGGGTGGTCAGACTGACTGAGGACAAAAAAAAAAAAAACAAATACTAGTTTGGAAATATGACACCAGTGAATGTGTAAATATGATGGCCATATAAGTATGTGTTGTAATCCCGACCGATGGTATTGCGGAAAGTAAATGGGTAAAATGCAGATTCAAGCCAGTTGGGCACCAGATAAAGCCTCAAAAATGGTCAGGGACCAGGGATTAAGATCAAGTTCATTTGTTGTATACTGATTTTTTTTTGGCATAAATTACCAGTGACATAGACATTAAGAAAGGTTTAAACAAAGACTCTGAAGGGAGGGAAATCCTTCCCTAATCCTGATCTACTATCTAAAAAACTTGATCACACAGGAACAAAAACACTGACACTTGAACCTCCACTGACGGGGAAGGTAAACATAGGAGCCACACACTCCTATAATCTTGTCTGTTTTGGTGATGCCATGGTATGACAAATACAAACATTTAATTATGTATCTCAATAGTAAAGCACAAATATTAACTTAAACCCTTTTCAAATGCTCATGTTGAAGTCAGTTACCTCAGCAGGTGGGAGACTAGTCTTGATGCTAATGTATCATCATCAGGATTCTCCTTCATAATGGCTTTCCACAGTTTGGGCCAATCCTAAAGAGATAAAAAGATTTATGTGACTTCTTGGCAAACATATCTACAATTTCATATAGAAATTTTGGTAGGGTGATTCATTTTAATGTACTTATTAACAGGAAATTAATCACAACTGTAAAATCCAAATTTGACAGTTGTTTTCTTTGTTTGTGTCCATAAGGAAATGATTTATTGGACAAAGCTACACATAAGTTTAGTCATTTCCTTTTTAGATTGCCATATCAATACTCAGGATTTTCTCAACATACCAAGTAAATGCAACTCAAGGCATCACCGTGAACTGTGGTAACTTGTGGTGGCACATGTCACCAGTGTTTTTTGGGGGGTTTTTAGCTTTTACTTGCAAACTTACATGGTCTTGCTCATATTCTAGTACATTTGTATAGAGAGTACGCTGTTCTTGTTCCTCTGCAGTCATTGCCCCAGATGCTGCAAATCTCCTGTAATGACAAATGCAGGAAAGATATTTATATATATTCATATTTGCAGGCAGACAGCACTTGCCAACCTTGGAAACATCAACCTTGTGAGGGTATGAATGTCAAGATTCACTGATGGGTTTTTAATGTTAATTGATTTAATTTAATTATTTTAATTGAAAATATATAGATATATATAGATAGTTTGATGCAATGCACACTGAAATAAATGAAAGGGCAAAGCTGAAGACTCTATATTGTACATGTACTATACCATCGTATTTCATGTCCTCCTAAATTACAGACATAACTTCTGTATTTGCATCTGTATTGTGTAATGGTTTAGTTTTTTGGTGAAATAGCAAATGAAACAGTAAACCATTCTCAAAACTGAATCTGCAATTGATTTCCAAAATTGACTAAACCCTTTCCAAGAATTTACTAAGAGCTTTGCCCCTAGATAACAACACAAATAGATAAAAAAGACTCTAAAAGGAGCCTGTCAATTGCACTTTGGAGCACAAGTGGGTAAGCACATCAATTTATTTTCAGAGTTTTGGAGATGCTGGAAGGAGCATGTGTGTGTGTGTGTGTGTATATATATATATATATATATATATATATATATATATATATATATACACACACACACACACACACACACACACACACACAACCGTATATACATACATACATGCACACACAACCATATTTATACTATATGCAACATTTGTTGCCTTTTACATGTCTGTTAAGTAAATATCCAATCCAAGTCTAATCTAATTAAGTCAGCCATATGGCTTCTGATCAAGGGGGGCTAGGCAGTCCTTGGTGCTTGCAAAAAAACACATGACACTCAGATGAAACTATTTTTAGGTGATTAAAAGAAATAAGGCATAGACTAAAACAGAATCAAGGTTTAACAAAATGTGTATGTGGAGAATCAAGGTATACCTGTTAGCCTCTTCCTGTAGCCTTAGTCTTCTCTCCTCCATCTTCCGCTGGAGCTATTATTACAACAAACATCAAGGAAACCTCCAAACATAGTCCTAACATGAATCAGTTGTATGTGAGGATGCCTTTGAGTTTAACCTCTTTTATAGGTAGACTGTAGACTTACAGCGCCCCCTTCAGTTTCTGCAGGACTGTTTAACCAGGGAGATTCTGAGAGCACAATACTGTAAGGTGCGGCAATGCTAAGTGACCTAAAAGACAATATTTTATAATCAAATATCTACAATTATTTGTATGTTTCACCTTCACAAAAATTTCTCTTTCCTCCCGAGTTATGCCCCAGCACTTATTTCATGTCCAGCTGAACAGCATGATAAGATCTAAATCCGTGATTTTTGGACTTAAATAATATGGTATGTTGTTTGTATTTCTAGTGATATGGCAGCTAAAAGTTGCTAAATGCATGAAAAAAAATTGAGTAAATTTAGGAGTGTCTTTACCTTTAAAATACATATTTCCTATGAGACTGATGTCTGCTATTTACCCATTTGAAAACCAAATGGATAAATAGGAAAAATTTATCCATTTGGATAAATTAGGAAAAAAAAACCTTTATGATACTAGTAAATCTAACCTTCACCAGTCAAGCAGCAAAGAGGGAGACTTCCACAACACAGTCTAAACAGCATCAAGCGCTGACAGCAGAAGGATACAGCATCCTGCCTGGCCTTGGCTATGATGAGGTTCTCCATCATCTGCCGCTGGAGAGACAGCTTCTGCATAATAAAAGAGAGACAGGGATTCATGTAGTCAAATACAGCATTACCAAGGAAGACCAATAATTTAAGCCCAAACTTAATTTTGAAAATTAGCTTGTGGCTGGTTTATAAATATTAAGAGGGAAAACAAGCAATCAGGCACTCAATATCCAATATATTACATGCATTTAAAAAAAAGATTAAATTTGAAATGTCCAGCTACTTCTTCATGGCACATTCCAACTCTCACCTAAAATCTATAATATCTATTACCAAAGTGCGTAAATTAAGCTTTATTTTAAATGAATGAAAATGAACAACCACCATATTACAACCTGATCCACAACAAGTAAAGGTACTACAGACAGGCCAAAGTGATCCTGTCTGCCATTGCCACAAAGACCTAAAGACTGCATGAGCTCTATATAATTTAGTATATATAGTATTTTTTCCTCCTTAGTGACTGTGGAGCCACAAAGCCCTCTTTAATCTGTGGATTGGATTTTTATTAAAGTAAATGCTGGGTAACGCTCCTCTTGACCTCTGAGAGTGTTTGTGTGGCGTTAAACGTCCGCAGCGTTAATTAGCTGACGCGACTTTACCTTTACAAACGCCTTTAGTTTTCTCCAGTAAGCGCGGAACCCCACTGGACGACGAAACATTTTCCGTATCTGAATGATAAGCTAACATTTAGTAAAAAACAGAAAAAGGATGGAAATCGGGGGACATGAGTTAGCTTAATAACGATGGCAATTAAGAAAGTCTCTAACTAAGCTACAGGTTGAATGGTATGTCTCGTTAACCTAATCTTCTTGTCTGAAGATTGTGACCTTTTTCAAGAGATGAAATACGACGAGCAGAGAAATTCTGCTTTGTAGCTGTGCCGTTATCGGTCCGAAAGTAACGCATGTGGTCCAGAGACTTCGACACAACGCAGCCCACTGGTCTCAGGTGTTCATTTCTCACCAGGTTAACGCGGACGACAGACCGGAAGTACCACGCGGAAGTCCAAATGCAATCACACACGATGTCGCATAAAAATGTTGAGACCACTTCTGGAAAAAGTGCGCCATTCATCTTCTGTGTGAGGCTGGGTGCAGCGCTTCCTAAGGCGAGAGGGATTTTTCTAATCAGCCCCATCATGGTTTTCAATCCTTATTTAATTGACTCATTACATACAAAGCGGATGCAGAGTTATCACTAATATCATTCAGTTCCCTC
The DNA here is from genome assembly GCA_016859345.1 of Istiophorus platypterus. NCBI lineage: Eukaryota > Metazoa > Chordata > Actinopteri > Istiophoriformes > Istiophoridae > Istiophorus > Istiophorus platypterus. The sequence continues at coordinate 1,274,088 of CM029121.1, forward strand.
ATCAACCTGTACATCTAATTTAAGGTATTAGAACTGAGTTTTAATGACATTTTCTTTTAAACCACTGAAGTAACACACTGCTGAACAATGAAGTCACTTTAAAGTGACAGTGGATGTTGTGAACATTTTCTTTCTGTTAGGGAGTGTGTCCGATGACTTAACTGTACAGACCACAGTCCAGCCACGGACGCTTAAAACTTTTAGTTCCACTGGTAAACTTATGAAACTTTATTTATTTTATTGTTTATTTATTTTCCTTCAATTGAGGTGGGTGCCCTAATTTTCAGTGAGAACTAGTTTCATTTCAAACTGTAGTAGGTTCACTACACAATGTCATAGTGGCTGTCTGACAGGATAATGACCCAAACAATAAAGGAAATCTACTACAGAATGACTTCAAACATAGAAAATCTGACTTTCAGAGTGGCCTAGTCAAAGCCCAGACCCTAACCCAATGGATATGCTTCAGCTTGACCACAAGAGAGATGTTTACACCAACCATCCAAAAAAAAAACCTATCAAATAAGAAACTCAAATAAAATAATAAAATGAAAAAATCTTAAATCTAAATTTTTGCATTTCGAGAGTTAAGTCTGTTTCATCAATTTTTAATTTAATTTCTCTGCTCTAGTTCTACAGCGCCCTCTGTTGGCCGTTTTAAGTACACTTGGCTAAAATTAAAACAGTCCAATACAACTGTACTGAGTATTATGCAGACATAAATTACCGCTGCATGCTCATGTCACCCAAGATTATCTCTGCATCTCTTTCATGTTCAGCTGAGTTTCTGGAACATTATGCAGCATCACATTGCCAATTAAATTCATGATGTAGGAGCCAGGAGCTAGTGACTCCCCACAGATGCAGGAAGCAAGCTGGTGAGAGGAGCGCCTTCCCTTGGTTGCCTGTGCACCACATGTTATAGTCTTTGCACTAGCCGAAGATGTGTGAGCCATGCACAGAGCTCCATATACTCAAAAAATATGGTAATGGATTGGTAATTGTTGCACAATATAGGTTCTTTCTTTATGGGTTTCATCTATCCCCTGCTCCCCGCATTTGTTTAAGCTACGTGTACCTAATAAACTGCCATCTGAGTGAATATACCAGTAGTTATCACTCTTGGGCCAAAAATAAAGGCTAAAAAAAAAACCTGGTGGGTCCTGTCCTCTTGTTAATATTTGTATGAGGCCTTACAATATGCAAAATTCATTAAAAAAAATTAAGATCCTTTTATTATATATCCCTAAAAAACAAATAGATAAATGAGTTAAAGACACATATTCCTACAATCCTCACTCACATACACACTCGCATACACACACGCATGGCCTCACTTACCAAAGATGTCTTCTGGTAGGCCTGACCAGGTGTGAGCCTCGCCAGACGAGCTTCATAATTGGCTTTCAACTTCTGGTTCAAACGTGAAGCTTGTTCAATGGGTGTCAGTTCCCTACAGCACACATGCATGTGTGCGCAAACACACATACATATGCACATACACATATGCACACACACATGTACAAACACAAAAAATTACAAAAAAGCAACATTTAAATTAGTGGGTTTGTTAAAGGAACATAAACTAGTCTATCTTTACGCCCGACATCATGACAGGTTTATCAGTTTTAGCTGTTAAAAGTCGTTTTCTATGGAAATTGCTGTATATTTAAAATCAGCATGGATGATATTCCAGAAAAAGTATTCAGAGTATGGCAATGATAAGATTCAGGTTAAATCTAATATTTTCTGATGACAAAAACTATCCATAGGGATAGGGACAACTGAACACAACATTCTTAATGCTTTTTTTTTTTTTTTTTAATTCATCATTTTCCAAACCCAGGTCAAAAATTTATATTTTTAAGACACTGAACAATGTTAGAATCTGTTTGCTTCTTGGAAGTCTCTGTTATGTTATCCTGCTGTTTTGTTCACTTCAGAAGATATGTGTCAGTGGTGGAGCAAAATTTGCCCTTACTTTTTGCTTGTGTCCTCTGACTCCATTGTTTGCAGTCTTTGGAAGACTTCAGGGGGGAGAAAGGGGGAGAGCTCCCCGCCACCATCTGACAAGACCCTGCGGTGACCGGTCTTTGTTGGGCTAGCTGCTTTATGCCCTGTATCAACAGGAGTACCAGATGGAGGGACAATAACAACAGAGGTGAAACAGAGAGTAAAAAATGCTGAGTGGCTTAAAGGACACAAATCATGTGGCCAAACATTGGCTAATTTTAACATGTGACCCCCGGGGGAGATTCCAAGGTAGCAGTGATTGAATGTTATGTTTATAAAACAGATGCCACTGACTAGAGGGGATGTATTTACCTGTGTTCGCAGCGATCTGGGCCGGAAGGACATTAGTCTGAAGAGGTTCTGATTGGGGAGATAAAAAGGAGGAGGAAGCGGAGGCAGTAGTAGAGGGGTCAGGGGGGTCAGTGCGCTTCTCTATAAATGATTTGGCCCGCTCTAGACACTGCTCAGCTAGCCTCAACATCCGCTCCACCTCCACCGCCACCATCTCTCTCTCCTCTGAGGCCAGGACAGAAAGAAAGAGAAGGCCGAGGAAGTTATGAGAAGTGGTGTTTTAAGAAAAGGCACTCCTGGATGATAGATTTTAACAAAGCTGTACGACATAAAGGTCATCGCATGAGATTTAAGATCTTGGTCAATTTCATGCTAACAATGAATTAGTGTATTCAAGCTGATTAGTTCCAGGTCTGGTTAGAATGATTATCTACGTTGGCAGGGGGTGCTGCTTCTGTTCTGTTTGTCTCTGCAAGTTTGGACAGGTCCCCTCTACCAATCCACTGCCAATCCTCAAAGCTCAGAGGCTTTTCTCTTAGTTTATACATTACTGTCCCTTCAGCCAACATTTTCCTGCCCAATCCTGCACATTTCCTTTTGGTTCAAACACATATTTCAAAACTGTAAGCAAATCTGTTAGGGGCCAGACTGAGTGCAGTAACAAAATAATAGTATGCCACTGAGTAACAAGTAAAAGTCAACACCTCAATATTATAACATATAATTTAAATATAGGTTTCAGCAACACAGTAAGATCTCTTGTCTTTAGTCTTGGTCAGTATTCCAAAAAATTTCAAACCACTTTCAAAAACCCAATTTAATTAAACAGAAAAGATATAATTCAGCAAAATAACACAGTACAGTAAAAGTATAAAGTGAACATAATACTGTATATTTGTTTGAAACTCATTCTAATGTTGCAGTTCCTGTTTGTTGGCACCACATGTTGGTAGAGGGCTGAGAATTCTTAATTCAGCTTAAATGTTAATGCTATGATTATCATCTATTGCAACATATTTCTTAACTAATTCAGTATGAATGTGCCCATGACAGTAAAATCAAAGTCACCGAAGAAAAGGGGGCAACAGGCCCCCCCAAAAAAATCATTAGCTCATACAGCATATGACCCTCAGCACAGGAATATGAACACAGTCTCTCCTTTTGAAGTTTCAGTCCTTCGTTACTATCTGAATTTAGCTGAAATTACTTTTTTGGTGAGCTCACACAAAATAAAACAAGAAACCTTGGGAATGATCATGATCACAACAAAGTTATAGAATGGCACACCACCATGACAACTATGTACAGTATGCAAAATTAAGTAAACATAATAAAGAAGTAATAGAGAAAGTAATCATCAGGTTAAATTTCTTATCATAGAACATCTCAGTATTTATCAGTCACATATGCTGCTACTCAGATCTTACTTTGTGACCCAGCTTCCTCCAAAAGTGCATGTGAGATGTAGTTGATCGTTCGTAGGTATTCACAGTAAGCTTCCTGCAGAGACAACACAGACATGTAGCATCCTTTCATTATTAGGGTAAACAGTAAACAATGCAATGCAAGTTAGTCTTGTCAGTGTTAGACATAATTGATTATCGGAAAAGAAATTATACCTGACAAATAGATTTTTACAGATGCATAATTGGACCTCTTAAATAAGGTTTGCAACTACCGAGCATCATAAAATGTCAACATTCAGTTACACCACACAGTCTATTAATCACATTATCTAGTGTACCCCCCCCCCCATTGATTTATCCCATCAGTTCCACTGACTGCCACAACGTTAGCTTTCAATTTGAAGCATGCATTTGGGAGTTAGGGGGAACGTTTAGGGATTAGGGAATTGATCAGGGCCTGGTTTGGTGTGGTCTTGATGTGAAATCTAATTTTTCTATTTTCATAAAGAGAATAAAAAACAAAACTGTATTTTAAAGAGTCTTTAGCTTGTCTGGTATAATCTTGTCCAGATTTGACAAGTCTCTGGGATCTGTAATCTGTGCACTGTAAACCCAGAATACAGATTTACACATGGCTCTTTTCTGGGTTAGCTGACCCCAAGGGAGGCTCTGTGGATGTGGTCTAGATGTGGAAGAAAAAAAAAATCTGTGAACTCGCCCTTTCTTACTTTTAATTAATAAAATAGTTTTCACAAATTTTAAACTATGAATGGAAGCTAACTTAATTGACATATGACCACTACATTCACAGTGTGGTTGTTTTTGTTGGTCATAAATCTTTTAAACTTTGCTTTCATTGTGTCATAGTTCTGTTTTGGCCCTATCAGCAGATATGGTAATAATAACAGAAGTTAAAATAGCACAAGCCATTGTTCTTTCCTACATTTCTAACTGAAAATGCTAACTTTTTAATCTGCAGCAATTTTTGAGCTCACATTAAAAAAAATAAGTAATACAAAAAAGTAAACAGTGTTTTTAGAGCATAAGACAGCAGTAGGGCAGAAATCCAAATATCTAGTGAAAAATGTTCTCACTTACTTGATATCTCAACAACTGACATACATATTTATTCAATTATGATACAGACAGTGAATTCCCCTGTGCTAAATAATGATATTATTTCACTGTTATCATAAAGTCATAGTATTTTGTTTGAGATAGATTATTGTGTCGATATCTGAAGGAATTTAGCCGTCAGATGTGGCCTCCTAGGAAAGTTATGTGTTGTTATTTACTTTATGTTTACTAGCTGTAAAAATCTTCTTCAATAGTGACGTAATATTATTCTAAAAGTGTTTGTTAGCACGATTTAGTTGCGTAGTGTTTAAAGAGACGAACCCATCTTGCTTATAGAATAACAAGCTAACTTGTGTCCAAATTTACATTAGTGACATTAACTACACCAAAAGCGAATAGTCAGCAAATAAAAGTAAATTTAATGGTGCATCTATTTAATGACTAGCGACGAGCCGAGGGGACAGGCTAGCTGGCTAACGCGCTAACAGCGCCAGCCCCGCCCCGCCCCCTCCGTCTGTTTACACCGCTTTCCGCGGCTCCTGGGGCTGAAGCTGCGCGTCGTCGCGGAGCCAGGAGCCAGGCTTTGACAGCGCACTACCTTGTGTCTGCTGCCTCCGTCCAGCTGTATGGCCACCGTGGCCATCTTCATGGCGCTCTGGAGGGGTTTCACGCCGCTCTCCGCTGCAGCCATCGTCCGTCTGGATCCTCTTCCTTCTGCCCTCCTCTCTGTGCGCAGTCACGGAAGACGGGAAACACATTTTAAAGGTGTATACCGTCATCTTCTGTACGGGTTCGGCAGTCGGGTCGTTCATTTGTTTGGATACTGATAATAATAGGGGAATTAAGGACCCATTGGAAAAATAAACACAGTCACCACCTCTCTGTCCCTTTATGTATAACTTGATAGTCAGTAAAACAATTCTGTGATCGAAGGAGTTAATAAAATACTCTATATTATCACATTATACTATTTTTTCCTAATTGTTTTTGTTTTGTGCTTTAATTCTATATTTCATCATTGTTCCTGTCTTTTTGGGCATCATATTAAGTAAGTTTACTTTTTTCAGTCAGCCTCTGGAGAACAATGCCTACATCTTAGGAGGTCTGTAAGCTTCAAGGCACATAGACTAATTAATAATGAATAGTTAGTTCTATCCACTGAGTTTGTTGAACTCTGTATGTTGACAGTTGGACAGGGGGCTTGTCAGTTAATGCAATGTAAGCATCTGTATTTCGGGTATTTTTTTGCCTTCATTGATTCTAATGTAAAAACAGTGACCAGTCCATTAACAAATTGTTATTCTACTGCTTATGGCCACCACATTACGTTAATTTATAGCCAAAGTATTGTTGGGTCTGAGTTGAAATGTGAAAGTATCATGTTTTGTTTTGGGGTTTTTTTGTTTTGTTTTTTTTTACAAGGAATCACAGAGTCTCTGTGGTGCTTGTAACAGTTAATAGGAACCCAAATAAGTTAATAAACAAATAAGCAGTGGTAAATATTTTTTGCAAAATATTCAAACAGAAGATTTTTGTAAGAAGAAATTGGCATAACCTATATGGACAGAGAGCTGTTGGTGAAGGGCATCCAGAGGAAAAAAGTGCTTCTTTCTATCACAGTTTAGGAGTTATAAGGAATAATTTCAAGTAATTTATAAGTGGCCACATGGTGGCTGTATTAAGTTCAGAACTTTTGAGATTTTCATCACCTACACCCTAGTTTTCCATCCGATGTGATTATTAAATTTAATAATCATGACACTGATTGTATTTGTCCAGCGGATTTCAAGCAAGGAGCACAAGAGGCTTTCTAATGAAAGTGCAATGAAAACATGTAGGATAATATAAGAAACCCAGCATAAAAGTAGTAAATATGACAGAAATAATTTTGTTTTATAGATATCCATACAAAGACAAATGGGTGGGACATAGACTTTTTGCAAAGGCAGGTTTCCATGGAACTAACCAAAAGGGATAAAATGTTCTTATAGCTGAAATATTCAGAGTAATGGTAACTTAACATTAAGATAACACAACATTAATTATATTAGAATATCAATAGAACATTAATGATAATAGCATGCTGTATCTGGGCCCCGATCTGTATAAATAAACAACGAGGCTTCTGATTTCCGGATGACTATAACTTTTTGATGATGCTTACTGTTCTACTGGAGTAATAAGGTACTATGAGCTCTTTAAGATAGGATGGTGGCCGGCCATTAAAGGCTTTTTAGTGGAGGAGGAGGATTTTAAATTATATTCTGGATTTCACAGGGAGCCAATGCAGAGAAGCTGACACAGGAGAGATGTGATCTCTCGTTCTGGTAATAGGGATAATATGTCTAATAGAGGATTTTAAATTGTATTCTGGATTTCACAGGGAGCCAATGCAGAGAAGCTGACACAGGAGAGATGTGATCTCTCGTTCTGGTAATAGGGATAATATGTCTAATAGAGAAGTGCTAACTAAGAGTAGAACTTCCTTAAGCAGCCTGGTTAGGGTTGAGGTCTAATCGACAGGTTGATGGCTTAGATGAAGAAATCATTGAAGGTAGTTGGTGAAGGTCGATAGGAAAGGAAATGTCTAGGTATATATCAGGTTTTATGGCTGTTTCTAAGTTGTTTTCAGTATTATAAAAAAAGATACTCTTGAGTAGACTACTAATATCATACAGAGTTGCATCATGGCCTGAGGTTGAATATCAGGAGATGCTTGATTGTTAATACTAAGGACTATCATTAGACCTTGATGAATTGCTGGTGCTTGAAAGTTCTTTGTGCCCAGGTGAAGTTCTGGCTTTCAAGGCTCTCGCTCCCTCTGACAATACTGACCCTTCAGAAAAAAGACTGGAAAATGTTATTTCACATCATTGTCACAGACTGTGCATTTGTCTGTCACATTTCTTAGAAATGTAATATCTGTTTACCTCTTTCCATCATTCTTTCTGTTTTCCAACAAAAACTGGCCATACAGGTCAGTGCCCTTGTGAGGATCATTCTAGTGAACAAACAAGTGTCAGAGTAAAGCATAGATGTACATAAATCCATTCTCTTGAAATCTGCTCTAAGTCTTGATGATGCAGATAAAGTAAAGAATTTATAGCAGCATGATCCAGGTGCAATTTCATTCAGGATTAATTAGCACTATGCAGTCATTTAAAGACCTCCATACTCATCCAGTCAGGCTGTGTATTGCTGCATGCTGCCACTATCATGCAATTCTAAACAGAATTGTTCAGTATTCAGTACACAGAGATACAGTAGATCTTCTGAACAGAATAAACTGAATCACCCCTGACCAAAACAATCATTCCAATAACACTGCAAACAGTTGATATGAATACTTACTGATGAGCAAAGTGTTTTATATTTGAAAGATAATGCAGTTACTTAAAATTTAAAAAATGGGAGTCTTTGTACAGAACTCAGTGAAGTAATTCAAATTAGCAAAGTGATTCATAGGTGGTCTGTCATCTCAACTTCAGGTATTAGTATAGGCACTGCAGAAATACTGTTAAAAACTCTAAGAATGATAAAAGTTAATTATGATTTTTAAAAATTTAATTACCCCTACAAGTGAACACTATAGCTCCTGTGCTTTGAACTCTACTGGGTTTTCAATGAATTAAAATTTATATTATCTTGAAATAGTTGTGGAAAAATACATATTTTGCCTGAAAATATAAGAGAGCTTTGTCAATTTTGTGCTATTTAATTAAATGAATTTGTGTCTAAAGATTTAGGTTCATAACTATTTAGGCAGAGACACAATTTCCATAATTAAGCCTTTGTACACAACCACAGTGGATTTGAAACGAAGGGACCAAGATAGGGTTGAAGTGTAGACTTTCAGGTTTAATTAAGAGGTTGAACAAAAAATGTATGTTGACTGTTTAGGAATTACAGTCAATTTTATACATAGTCCCTCATTTTCTCAAAAGTAATTATTAACAGACAACCACTTACATAATAATAATAAATTATAATGAATAAAAGAATAAATTACTTCAAAATAATAATAAAAACAAACTATCGAGTAAATACTATAAGAAACTTGACTTACTAGTCACATTATTTTTTATGGACAGCGCGTGGCGGTATACACGATTTTCTGTTGTGCTTTCCTGCAGTAGTACTTCCGGGTTCTAATGTTTACAACTGGTGACATCGTTTAAGTCACAAAGCTGTTCTTGCTCATGAAAACCATCTTTTTGTAAAAACGACATGTACTTCGAGCGCTAGGATTTATAGACAGTCACGGTAGGCTATTCCAGAAGACTGCTTTAATCATACCGTTACGCAAACTAGTTTTGACCCCAGCTAGCAAACATAGCAGGCTCAGGCAGGCTGCTCAGGCTAACCTAGCTAGTGGACGTGACCACTTAATAAGAGATTTGTAAAAGCTAAAATATGTCACACGATTGTGTGTGTATGTTCTTATTTAACAGAAATATTAAATGTAACGTCAAATGATATTTGTTTTTCTCTAACGTTATGTTATTTCATGAGCATACTGAGTCTTGTTGATACATGGTGTTCTTAAATAGCATCATCATTGTGTGAAAATATGGGCAGCAGCAAATAGTATTTCAGCAAAAAAAAGGAATAAAGTCAGACCAAATGGAGTAATGGTGTAAAATATAAATGCAGCTGGAAATGGCAACATATAAATATATTGGCTTAGTAGCAATGTATGAATTTTTCAAATAGAAGTACATGATGTTGCAAGGAGGGTTCGGAAAATCGCAGAAAAATAAATGAGTCGATGCTAATGTTTGGACAATACAACTAACGACATGGATAGTTTTCAAGATAATACATTGTTTAAACAATCATTTATTAAAACAAAATGATTTAAAAAAACTTAAGATAAACTCATTGGAGCTTGCTTTACATTGAAAATCTTTACAGTGGCACAGGACCAAGGCCTCCATCATTGGATCAACTGCTGACAGTTCAAGTATAGAATAAAATATGAAGAAGAAAAGCAGACGTCCTAGGTCGTCTGAGGCCTCACGACAGACCAGCAGGACACAGGTGACAGTGAGCCTCACTGAGGAAAAGAGGACATCTGGAAACAGAGGGAGACCTCGAAAGATTGTTCCTGTGACCACAGATGATTTCTACCATGATAAAGCCGCAACAGACAAGACTGCTAACTTAGATTTCAGTGTGACAGCTGCTGATACACAGAAACTTCCAGAGAGCAAGTTGAAATCTTCAGGTGAGTGGCTCAGTACAAACCCTAAGGAGTTGTGTCCTCTCTTGTTTAGTTAGAGAGTCAAACCCGCACAGGTCATTCATAACCTGCAAGTTTATGGTTGCTTTGCTGATCAACAAACATTTAGAACATTTTCTCTACCACTGATGTATACTTATGAATTCAGCATTAACATGACGTACAGTTAGTGTTTAATTAAAACAAATTTAGATCTTAAGTACTACCAGGTCTGTTCCCTTGTAGTGGTGTACTGTTTTTTAGTAGTAAACATTGGAAAGGGGACTATTTAAAAAAAAAAAAAGCGCTTCTTGTTGGATTAGGTTTAAGAGTAGAAGACTGTCTTTTGAGCTTTAAGTCATGATTTGCATGCACATCTGACATGAACAAAGCCAAGTTTAATTTGCAGATTTTTTAATGGAGTTGGGTACAATTTCCATTTCATTTAAATAAAGAAGCAAGACAGTTTAAATAGGGGACCTTCAGTTCCCCCTAGGCAAAATTTGCTTACTTATTTTAGGTATTAACTTACAGTTTAGAAAAGCCTGATCTGTTTTCTTGTTACACAGGCAGACTATCCACCGCTATCTGTCGGCTCTGCCATGGAAAGTTCTCACCACGCAGCCTGCGACATGCCTTCAACAGGTGGTCTCAAGATTCAATGGATATTGTTGACGATGAGTCAGACGCCGTGGCCCAGTCACCCCTTTTATTCCACACAGATTTTCAGCGATTGGTCGGGGTCCAGTTGAACCGTGACCCCAGGCTATCAGAGTTTATCTGTAAGAAATGCCATGCCAAGTTCTACAAGTGCCACAGCATCCTGATCAGGTTTCTCCAAAGGGTCAACCTCCCACCAGTCGGGAAAGAGAACCTCAAAAGCCGGTGAGTTCAAGTAAAAAAATGACAAGTGTGACTTAAAAATTGTGTATTATTGGCAGGATTTTCAAATGTTTCGTTGGAAATTATACAAATATAAGCAACTGTTTGTTCCTTTTTCAGGAAGAATGCAACGTGTCAAGAGTCATCAGTAAATCATGGTTCAATAAGTAAATAAATGAATTTCTTAGTTTTTGCTTTCATAGATTACATAAAATGCAAGACAACTGACTGTATTACTCTGATACAATCTGCTGTTTTCTTTCAGCACCACTCTCTTTTACTTCAGACTCTAAGTGCCTACACAGTCTGGTGTCCTGGGCTCACCACCACGGAGAGGCGTGTCGCTCCTGCCCCGACCTGAAGGAGGTGCTGAAGGGCCAGTGCTGGGGCTCTGTTCAGGCTGTGTGGGGGTGTGTTGATGGTCACAGATACATCATGGACACTCAGTGCACCACCGCCACTAATCCAGGGTACACAGTGAACTTTAACAGTGGCAACGGTGATGAAGAGATGTCAGAGGAGGAGGAACTGGAGCAGGAGGGAGATGATGAAGAGCAGTCAAGCGGGAATAGACAAACCTCGGTGGGAAGAATAAGTACTCTGGCTCAACACAGTTTGCCAGCAGTCATGGCACAGACTCAAGGCTCAGCACTGGCTGACTGGACCAGCAACACAGAAGGTGAGACTGTTTACAATTCAAATATTCCAGAAGGGGAATGCAGAAAATCTGACTTTATGGTCATTTTGAAGCCTGCAGTTTGTGATGCTGTTGAATTGTATTGTGTTTCTATTATTTTGTACAACCTCTTTTTTATCAGTGAGGGTAGGGTGATAACAGAAAAAAAACATACACCTCTCTGTGTTTACTCAATAACAAATTAAATGCATCAGTAAATATAAAATGTGACTCAGTTGTCAATTACATACATTCTCAAGTTAATTCAGAGACCCTCCCTCAGGTAAAATAGTCTTAACCTCCATTAAGGTTATAATGTAATGGACTTAGTTTGACAAAGCTTACATAGCTTTTTAAAGCCTTAATGGGCTATTGGAGATTGTAGTCTTTACTGTCAAACTGAATTGTGTTCATTTATTGACCACTCCTTCCTAAACAGATTCACCAGCCAGACTGTGTTAATTACCTTGGTTATTTCCGACATGTAAACACAACCAGTGGGGCATAAATATGACAATAAGTTGTTCTGGATTTTCCTAACTAGATTTTACACGTAATGAAGAGGCCTTGTCTCCTGCTACTGCCCAGCTAGAGGACACTACAGCTGACAGCGATCTGTCTGACCGGTTAGTCTCACCACTCAGAGAATACCTCAAAACACAGTTTTTTGTGTTTCTCAGCCTTTCAAGCAGCTAGATCAAGATGATAAAAACCCAATAATATCTACAATAACTATTATTGTGTATGTTCAGGGTCATCTCTGAAGACGAGTTGGAGGAGAGTAGAAAAATAGGGTTATCAGACGATGAGTTGTTTGAGCCATATTCGGACAAGAGGTGGGTACAAGTACCCTTCAGCAGAAATGGACCAAATGGGTGTTGACAGAAACTCAACTACTATGCTTAATGTAGTTCTCTCCTCCTCTCAGAGCTCGCAGGGTGACTGTCCCCAACAAGAGAAGACAAAGCCCAAAGCCCCCAGAGGAGCCCAAAATCAAAAAGAAACCTGGACCCAAACCTGGCTGGAAGAACAAGTTCAAACCTAAAGGGTAGGTAGGAATATTTGTTATAAGCCTCCATTTTGCGGAAGTTAAAAGTGCTGTATGTAAGTTTTCCCTGCCACCGAACATGGTTTCTTGCCAGGAGTGGGTGGTGGTGGTGGTGGTGGTGGTGGTGGTGGTAATAGTGGTCCCTTGCAAAGAGCTTCAGCCCTTGTTTCATTTACAAGATGAGAGGTTAGAATGCATTCTCTGGGCAGCGTCTACTTCATCCGCTTTTGGCTTATCTCGGGACAGAATAGATGCCACAGTGACTCACTATTACAAAGTGGTATTTAAGGTTGGTACAGATGGGGGTAGTTCTTTAGTATGCTAACTTCAGTAGGAGTAGTGATAGATATAGAAGCAAAACAAGAGTCAATATCAGCATTGCTTTCCTCCGCTGGAGACAGCTTTTGGTGAGTAGAGGACTGAAGATTAATAGTGAACTCAGTGTTTCTTCTAGACTGGTAAGCTAACAGCTGTTAATGCTCATGTCAGCTATGTAACAATAGCAAAAACTTATGTATAAAACCTTTAAATCTTATATTTAATATATTTAATTTATTTCAGTTGGAAGCAGCAGATTATAATTTGTTAAATGTTTTTAGTCAATGTTTTATTTAATTTTAGTCAGTACAATACAATACAGTACATGCACATTAACTAACCACTATTATGTCTTTGTTTTAAGAGAGGAGCTGCCCAACATCTACAAGTGTCCTTATCAGGGTTGTACAGCTGTCTATAGAGCTCCAGACGGTTTGAAGGTCAGATTTCATAGACCCTGTCACCAATTCACCTGTTATTTGAGTGAAAAATGCTTAATAATGGAGTAATGGTTTACATTATTATTTATTGATTTTTTAAACCATCCCAAAACAAGACAAGTATTTTTCTCCATACTTATCCAGATTGAATGTGGACAGAATTGCAACATTGAAATTTACACTCATAGATATATGTGCAGCAAAGATTTCTGCAATTTAAGATTTTATGCAGTATCTCTAAAAAACCCAGTAGCTGTGTCACAAATAAAAAAAAGTGCTTGATTATTGTACAGTACTCACATTTAGAATAAAACTCCTTATGAGTGTGTAAATTCATAAAAATATAAATGAAAAGTCCGTGTGTGACAGTTGTAGAAGTGGGCTGTATAAAATTCTAGTTTTCTCATCTGGTCGGTTTTTAGAAGCACATAAAGGAGCATCATGAGGAGGTGAGGGAGCGACCCTGTCCTCATCCCGGCTGCAACAAGGTTTTCATGATCGACCGCTACCTGCAGCGACATGTCAAGCTCATCCACACAGGTCAGGTCAATAGATTTTAGTTTGTTTTCAGACAAGGTTTTATCAGTAGAGTACGAGTCATGTTTAGTTTTGTTTATTAAAGTATGTCTGCTCTGTGTTTCCAGAGGAGAGGAACTACATTTGTGACCAGTGTGGTCAGACCTTCAAACAGAGGAAACACCTTTCAGTTCACCAGATGAGGCATTCAGGAGCCAAACCACTGCAGTAAGTTCTGCCATCTTAGAAATTTAACTATTTAAATTAGGTGATGGAATGAACCATGATGCTTTCACTTGCCATTTTTCAATTAGAAACAAACTTAATTTAGTTGTAATTTAAGTTTTGGTAAAAAAGACTTTTAGTATTGACCTTCCATAAATTTAACAGACTCACAAGAGACACATTTAAAATAGAATGCTCAAAATTAAAGATGTGGAGGCCAACATATCCTGATTAACAACTCCAAAAAATACTAGTGCCTACGTTTCCCATAATGCAGCTAATGTTAGACCCTCCATGCCTCTTTGAAACTCTGACATCTGCAATATTATTCTCTAAGACTTGACAAAGCTCCTCCAGAGTCAGGGAAGACTTTGTATTTCACATGAGTTTTACTCACTTGGAGTAAACCACATTTAATGTATAAATTTATCTGAGTGAATCATAAAAACAAAAACAGGTGACATATTAGAAAATGCTATTCATTTGAATTTTTTACTTCCCTGCAGGTGTGAGGTGTGTGGTTTCCAGTGTCGCCAGCGAGCATCACTAAAATATCACATGACTAAACACAAGGCAGAGGCTGACCTGGAGTTTGCCTGCCTGATGTGTGGGAAGCGTTTTGAGAAGGCCCACAACCTGAATGTCCATATGTCCATGGTCCACCCACTGACTCAAGCTGAGGCTCAGAGAGGCAGTAACCAGCAGCAGCAGCCGCAGCAGCCGCAGCAGCCGCAGCAGCCATATACTGACCTGCACACCATCACACTGACAGGGGAAGTGGTTCAGCAAGACCAGGACAGATGACGGCAGGGAGTCCACGTCCAGGTCAGCTGCAGTGCTACATAAACTGAGGGACAGGGAGCAGTGGACTGGGATGGGACCTGCTGCGTGGCTCCACTGCCTGACACAAAACAGATGTTTGTTTTACTTCTCTACCAACGTAGAATCTTTAGCGTTTGTCTGATAGGAACAGTGTTGCACTGTTGTTTTAACATGAAATTAATTTTAGTGGATAGTGACCAATCTACTGATAACTGATCTCATGGTTAGTTCCTCATAGTTTTCACAAATTGATTCTCATTCCAAAATTAATGTACATCTCTGTCAGGACATTTTTGGACCAAGTACATCACACATTTAGGTTTTAGCTTGTTTTCCCTTCATGTGTAACACTAACAAACGCTGCAGTCTAACCTGATGCTTTGGAGTTGAGGCATCATGAATCTTAAGATCCCAGTTTTCTAGATCCACAGATGGGGCCAGCTGTTACCAACAGGGAGCAGCTTTATAAAAACAACCACTGTAATACTTCATTGACTTAATAAAGAAATCAGTCGGCAACTGCAACCTCATTTTTTGCCGCACACAAGGACAGTATTTTTCCAGACAACAGTGGGTCACAAAGCTTGGAACTTCATTAAGGACTTTGAGGTGTGTAGCCTGTCACCTGCCATTCTTCACTCATCACCTCACTTTGGCTGTTACCAATTCATCCATTACTCCCCGCAGTCTTAAAAATGAAAACACTGTCCAAAAAATGCCGACAATTACATGTTTTTTAGATGCATTTTTGATGAACAATCACTGGCACAACCAACCACAGTGACAAATACAGTTTCCTGTGACTG
>CM029121.1:1294828-1302328 GCA_016859345.1 Istiophorus platypterus
AATAAATGAACATTATCCCTGAAAAATAAGAAAAAACATTTATTTTGGTCAAACCTAACTCACTTAACGCAAGGTTAATTACTAATACTGTAGTATTTGTTAACAATGTGAAACACTTTTTACTCAGAGTAACAGCTATGAGCAGATATTTTGCCATTTCAGAGTAGGAAAAGCACAGGTGTTACTATCAACATTGGCTCTTTTCAATTCAAGTGCCTCATTCAATACAATACTGGGACCCTGATATTGAAGCAGCTAAATAGAAATGAGCCATCATTTATTTTATAATTCTTCTGAGATGTGTCAAAACGTCTTCCTTGCCAAAGGCCTCTTATTAAGAATGAGGATTTGTATTTGACTGGTTGAATCCAATGAATGACTCAAAGTTAGCATGGAAAAGTTAGTTAGATTTAATTGCTGTCTGGAGAACAGAAAGTACCACTGTAGAGGTCAGAAGCAGAGGACAGTGGAGGCTGATCTGAGACCAGGCCTTGTTGAGCTCTTCCCTGGGATGTCCGCAGCTTATGCTAGCACATAACACACCCTGGAGAGGAGGCAGAGTATATACTCTTTTACTAATGTCACTGGAGCTTTATGAAAAACAATAAGAAACGTGTCCTAGATTTTAGTTATCCTTAAATTGTAGTGAACTGATTCTCACCCTCAAGAAGTGTGCTGTTATATGGTAGGACAGCAGGCCAGCTGGAGAACAGACCCTCCTCTGATGCACAGAAGGAAGAACAGACAAAGGAAGATATGAGCAATGTGAAGTCTACTTCACTAAAAAGGCCATTTCTCACAAAAAAAGGCTGATCACATTTGGTAGAGAAATAATTCAGCAGCTCACCTGATGCTGGTTGACATGTTCTATCAGTTTGCTACAGTCTAGAGTCGTTCTCCCTCCTTCAGCCTTTACCTTTACGAACAAGACTGCTGGGAGAGCCAGCAGCACTCTGAGACACACACATACAGAAGAGGGTCTCAATGGCTATACACAAAATGAGATGATCTGCGTAGTGCATGCATGCGTGTGAGTGTTTGTGTACCTGTTCACTTTGTTCAGTATGTGTTGCAGGTTGAGCTCAGAGCTGACACTCAGTGGAGCTGAGCTCAGTGTAGAAGAGCATTTTTGAGACACAAACTCAAACAGGAAGTCGCACACATCAACTCTGCTGCTCCAGCTACCAGAGAGGTTGGTCACTTCCATCTCATAGACGAGCTCCTAAACACACAATGATTGAGGGTTTTTTGTTTTTTTCAGTTTCGGATTAAACATCACCTTAGGGAATAGGTTTCTGCTAGCTTGGCGTACAGTAAATATACAGTATTTCAGTCATAAACATCACACAAACAGTTTTCACTTGTGTCAGCTGAGCTGAAGTCACATACATATATACATATACATATACAGTTTACACACACCTGTAATCTGGACAGGATGTCTGGCAGGGAGGTCCCTGTGTCTGACACTCGCTGACCTGGCTTTTCCAGGCTCTGCTCACTGTTAACATAAAATACCTGGAATGGTTATATTTTTACTAAAGGTTGAAAGAACAATGTATATTTACTTTTAATACTCTAGGTTAAAAGAGGAAGGAATAGGCTTCTACTTGTTGCCTTTTTAAAAAATCTCTTTAAGGTCCTTAAGGATACTATGGTACGACAGAGGAGAAAAGTCTGTTGTGTTCACATATAGGTACAGGGCAAGTACGTAATTGGTATCTTCTTACATTTTTCTTTTGATTGAACACAGACATTTTGGGCTTAGCCTTCCCTGGCATGTATCTTTTGGAATTAGGTTATTTTTTATGCATTTTTACTGGGGGTATTTTTTTGCTACTTTTGCTTTTAAACTACATAATGCTCTGACATAAATATCCTATCCAGCTATGGTGCAGTATGCTGGTTGGCTAAGAAAAAAAAAATCTAAGGAATGAAAGAAAAACTCTTGCTGAGGGAAAACCCTTTTGCTCAGAGTACATTTAAATCTACCCCGTTTTTAGTTTCAAATGGTAAGTGTACTGCGCTTACATGGCACTTTTCTACCTCAGCTGGCAATTACAATTAAAATTGCAATTACAATTAGCCTCTCATTCAGCAATTCAGTAAGACTCACTCACTAAATTTAACACTGGCCTTAAAATTGAGAGCAATGTGGGGTTCAATGTCTTGCCTAAGGACACTTCTGACATATGGACAGTAGGAGCCGTGGACTGAACTGCCAACTCTGTAGTCAATGTACAACCCACTGCACAGTGTTAACATTTGAGAATGTGACAATATATCTAAGTACACTTTCTGAAAAGTAACATCACTTGGACTTCAGCAGATCTTTTTTATACCTACTGAGTGTGGACTTGTGAAACCACTGTAAAATTAGTTCACCTTGCACACCTAACAATAAGCTGCATACTGTAAACTTTGGGTGTCATTCATGCTGACCTCTATTGAAAAGCACTAATTACATCTACTGTATACAACGCTGTTTCCATGAACATGTACACCCACCTTGACTGCTGGTCCATGATGGCGTTGAGGAGATGAGAACAGACGCCCTTCATGTCGCCTCCACAGCCTCCCTGCTCCTCCGGACGAGACCAGTAAAGCTCAAAGCAGGCCCACTGCTGGTACTCCTGACTACATGAACACAGTTATTAGGTGTGCTGGTGTTATTTGTACTGCATTTCTAATGGCAACTGTAAGAGTGTGTGTGTGTGTGTGTGTGTGTGTGTGTGTGTGTGTGTGTGTGTGTGTGTGTGTGTGTTTGTGTTTGTGTTTTATGCCTTACCGTTCTGGGTCAGACAGGGCATCTTCACTTCTTTGTACTCTGAGCTCATTAGCCAGCCATTCAGAGAATGATAACTTGACAAACATAAAGTAATAGTAGTATCAATTAGTTGTAAGATTAAGTCGTCAATAAATTTCATTTAACATAAAAATGGAATTAACAAAGCTACTGATTGCCCTCTGAGTACGATACCCCTGTTCACTGAGCATACTGTCCAGTCAGCAATACTGTACACTTACATCATTCTATACTCATTAAGCCACAGCTTCATTCAAAGCAGGAAAACTAAGTATCAGCTTACTTGAAATTGTGGTGTCTGTTCTAGCTGGTGAAAAGCAGTGAGCCTCCACAGATACCAAGCAGTCTTTCTCCAAGTGCTGTCGGCATCTGTTACACTGCTCCACAGGTCAGGAAGGGACCTCTCCTGGTATTCACTCACTGGACCATCAGAAGTGATGGGAGTCCTTCTGGCTTCAGGCATCAGTCTTGGGATGAGGTACAGAAGCTAAACAAAGATGCACAAATACATATAGAGTCTAAGTAAAATATTATCATAATACATTAATGTCTAGAACGTACACAAAAGTAAACAATGGGACCAATGGGAAATTCCCACTGGCTTTTTCTCAACTCTGACAAAATGTATGATTAGAAGACCTTGCCTTGGACCTTAGGAGATTATGATGTACATGCATCACTATTTTCAGACAATTTATAGCCCATTAAAGTATCAATAAATATTAATTATCAATTAACACAAACTAATCAATTATGGAAATAGTTGTCAGCTTTATTCCTAGAACAAAGGGAATGCAGCAAAACTGTTCTATTGTGTCTGTGTTGATGGACAGAAGAGTTTGAAGAGGGAGAAAGTGACAGATAATGATCGCAGGTTGTCATCATCCATTTTTTAAAAGACTGGAGACAATGTGGCAAAAAGTCCTATCTAGTATTACACACCTATTCGGTTTCTTTTGTTGCTTTATGAAGTATTTTCAGTTTTCACATATGAAAGGTGAGAATATTTCCCCTAACCCTTTAATCATATGAGTCTTTTTTATACTGATACCTTCTTGTAGAAGCTGCTGGGAATGTAGTCTTGCTGCTTTTCCGGAGGCAATGATTCCCCTCTGCAGATCCCATAACACACAGTCGCCACACACAACCTAGACAGGAAAAGAAGAAATGTGAGTCACATCATCATAAAATTACGCTCTTGATAGTTACAGGGCCATTTTCTACAGTAAGTGTATAATGAATTACCTCAAGTATGTCACCATCCATCAGTTTTCACATAAGCCTGTAAAAAATCTTCCAACCGTTAAAGCAATCTCACCTGACACATGAGAGCATGTTGGTGTGTGTGTTGCAGACCAGCACTGAGCTGAGAGCTTCTCCAACAGGTACTGGTTTGGGCAGAATGGGGGAGACCAGCTGGATCTGAGGACTGTGGGACATGGAGGCGTTGAGGTGGACCATGAAAGCTGCCAGACCAAGTAAGTGGGTGGAATTCAACGATGACCCCTTTGGACAGAAGAGGTTTGTAATAGTGATAAGTGAATGTACTGATTTCAGTGACTCGGGTGATGGGCTCCACCCTGACCATCCTGGTTTCGATTCATACTTCATGTATATAACTGCTTATATCATCTTTGGTTTCTGAGATATTGAGGCTATGCAAGAAGGGTCACGGTCCTAATAAACAAATGTTGCTAGAAATTTGCAGAGTTCAATAAGCCTTAACTTTTGAGCTATTCATGCTTCATGCTTGAAATTTTTAGGGATTATTTTGATTTATCAAATGTCTTTTTTTTTTACTCTAGAAAGGTTGGGCTACAGTTCCATATTTGCCAAGTTATGGCTTGCTGAAAAATTGCATTAAAAACATTCCCACATTCTGGAGAACCACTACTTCTTCACACTGAATCACATCGGGTCTTTTAAATTTTTATATACAACAATCATGTCATAGTACTTTCTTAGCAATAACGTGAATGCCTGAAAGAATAAAAAACTTAAAAGAGAAAAAAAAAATTCACACTTACATGTTTGACCTACAGAATCTAAAAACAAGCACTGGAGGAGTATGTTTCAGTTATTAAAAGCACAAAATATAACGATGGTACATTGAATCAAATCATATTAAGGTATCAAAGACACCTTGTTTACTACAAATGGACAGTCTGCAAAAAACTGTTCTACAATTTAATTAGGACAATGTCAGGAAAATGAAAGTTTAGAAGAAATAATTTCTGTAAGAGTTTAAACAATGCAATGATCCCCTATTAAAAATTTTAAAGATCTGATGTGGTGGGCAGATATACTGGGATCCAAAACACAAAATATTATTTTTAAAACAATTTTCCGCAAGACATAACTTTACAATATGCAACTATAGGCAACACTTGTTTATTAGGGCAACAACCCCCTTTTAAAGCCGCCATATCTCAGAAACTAAAGAAGATTTAAGTTGAAAATTTTGAACATCAGGAAAATTCTTAAAAATCTCTTGATTTATGTGGAATTAACCATGGAGGAATAAAGACATGACGTGATTTTAAGGTTGTCTAAAAATTTTAAACAAAACAACTCAGGTAAGATGTGAAAGTAAAAGAGATAATAGACATAAGGTGAAAGAAAAATACATAGAAAACTGTATATGAATATGAATTTATTCACCTGGTTATGAAAAAGGTCCCAGAGTCTGTGTATAAGGCTGGAGAGCAGATGTGTGTTACCAAGCAGCATGCTGACAAACCTGGAAGCCCATGGCCTTTGCCTGAACAGAAAAAAAGCATCCGGTGTTTGCAGATAGGCAGTATGTATGGCCACCAAATAACTCCTGGCAATAATCAAATTTGGTTTCTATTATCTATAAGATGTTCAAGAAAATTCATCCCACTCACTTGTTAGGAGGGTTTGCTCGAGAAGCGACTATAGTGCACTGGCAGAAGTTTCTCAGGATCATGTTCAAAACCTGAGAATATAAGGCAAAGATTCATTAAGGAATATATACTGTATATGTTGGGGAAATTTCGGGTCTCTGTAAATAATAACTATAAAGAGTCTGGTCTATACTTGCTCTATATGAAAAGTGCCCTGAGATAACATCTGTTATGATATGGCTACTATATAAATAAAGTTGAATTGAATTGAATATATACTGACATACATACAATAAAGTGATACAGCAGAATTAGCAATATAACAACATTAAATGAGAGAAGACATTGTATTTCATACTTTGACATGGAGCTCAGAGGACAGAGGAGCATCTATGTTAAGTTCAATGACCGTTTGTCTAATAGACTCGTCGGATCGGCCAGGGAAGAGGACATTCAGTGTGTGTGAGATCCTGGACAGTTGGGCCAACATCTCTGAGGATACACAAACAATATATCAAGTATGGACATGAGGAATTCAATGAGACTGGGCTCGGCATTAGTCAGGGAGTGTGTTTGTGCGGTTGGTGATGTGGTAGAAGACAAGACAGACTGTGGAAGAAACTCAACATCCAACACATTTAAAGATTTGTGTCTAGCTCTAACCACTGCTCTTGATCAGCTGGATTTAGGGACATACAGGAAAGACACTTAAAGACATGACGATTTACAGAAGAACACATTATTAAAGTATTAAAACAGTTCAATATAGAGAAACACACACTGTAGATACACTGTACTCTATCTAAAAATCCTACAGAATCTGCTAGATGCACAATTACAAAGATCACAAAAAGTACACAAGTGTATAGATGTTGTATGCATATCATGAAAAGTTTTTCTCTTTAACTAACATCTTATCACAAAGTCTTTTCCCTGACAACTGAGTTGAAACCTTGTGTGTATTTGTTTGAATTGCTGTAATTCCTCTCTCAAAATTTAAGCTACCTCCGTCATCTCCATCAACAACCAGCTGTCTGAAATCCTCCAGCTGAACTTTCAGGAGCTCCAGAGGATCATCACTGATGTCCAAAAACACGGCACTCCCTGGATACACCACACGTCAACACACAACACAGTGTAAATGTAGTCATCTATTTCTCAAATATGTGACTGTTGTACAACATTACGTCTTTGGATACCCACTATCCTGTTGTCTCTGTCTCTGGCAAGACTCCACATAAGAGGAATATTGGGCAGCAGGGATCTTGTCTGATCTGAATACAGAAGAACAACTGTCTTAAAAATTAAACAATCAAATCATCAAAGATAATCTCTGTTGGTATTGATAAGCAATCATTTTCTCAGAAGGCATTTGTCAAGAGAGGAAATATCAATAGACAATAAATGGAATAAATGGGATAAAGTTGTATCAACTCACATCTATAAAATTAGTGCATAAAGATTTGTTATATATAATATATATTAAAGTTATATTTTGCACAGCTTACAGGCTTCTGTTAAAAACTCACTTTTTCAAAACTTCTATGAAATTCATTCGAGCATCAGCTTTAACAGGAAGCTGTAATAGAAAAATGAGTGAAAATGAATTTATGCATGTGATGTGAAGATTTACATACTGTAACGATATTACAGTTTTATTTTTATCAGGAGTTGTCCCCTTTCGTAGTTTATAAATGTGAAAGTGAAGGTGCTCACCACTCTTGGCATCAGGAGAGCAGGAAGAAATCGGGTCAGGAAATAAGGACGTCGGAAAATACTGTGAGAGGACACAGATGTCTTTCGTTTCATTTTCTAATCTAAATCAAT